>CAMOHE010053377.1:0-114952 GCA_946598075.1 Artocarpus hirsutus | reverse complement strand
TGTTTTTCCTTTCCCACGGATCCTCAGCAACCAAACAATCATTATTGTACGAAAGAAAAAAGACGAAAAGATTCAAAAAATTTACGATCTCGTCAGGGCTGAGGATGCCGAACTGGACAGTACGGACTTTGGCGACCTCCGCCGGCGAGTAAGAGAACCGGATATCCATGGCGACCCGAACAAATTGAAAACCAAAAAATCAAAACAAATCCTAGGGTTTCAAGATTGAATTTCAGTTGCTCAAGAAATGTAAAATTCTCTCCAGTTCTTTTTGGCGCTCCAAAATTAAATTCGTTTTTTGGCTTTTTTATTGTAATTTTTGTGTAGCTTTTTGCGGTTAATTTTGCAGAGAGATAAAGAAGAGAGAGAGGAAGCTAAAAACTCTCTCGAGGAAGAGTCCCCCCAAACAAAACACGCCCCTCGAGCCCTCGGGGTGTATTTATAGACGACGAGGGGCTTATCGTAGAGGTGCCGACTCACTTGAAAAGACGACACTGCTCTTCGTTTTTTTTGTTTTCTCAGTGGGCTTCTTGGGGTTTCAGCCCCCGGTATAATTGGGCTGATCCAGTTTATACTTTTGTTGGGCTGGTTCTAATTACGGTGCATTGACTTTAAAAAAATTGTACTAAACATCACAATTTTAATTCTTAACGTAAGCAAATATTATATTTTTAAAAATATTTAAATACATAATATTTTTTAAATTATGTACTCTTTTTAAACATTTAAATTTTTAATTTTATCACTTCTTTTTTCTTCCTTTTCTTCTTCTCTTTCTTTTCGTTTTTGTTTTTCCTTATCTCGTTGTTGTTTCGTGTTTTTCTTTATATCATTTTATATTAAAATAAACTTCATTTTAATCTAAGTAGACTATTTACTAAACATTATTATATTTTGATCTATTTATTTTTTATTCTCAATAAATGATTGTCTAATTGCCTCAATCTCCTAAAAAAAAAAGAGATAATTCTGCAAAATAATAATTTCAAAACTTTCTATAAAAAATTAAATGTCTTTCCATAATAAACAATAAAAAGAATATATGTTTTGGTTTTTGCTATGGAAAATAAGTCCAAACTACTTGAAAATAAAATTGGGAGACAAGTTTTAAAATTGGTGGTGCAAAATATTACATCAAGGTTCAAAACTACCTCTTCATTTACAAACCTAAATGTTAGTTCAAGCTTTGCTCATGGGTTCAAGTGGCTTGAATCCACCGGTCAAATGAGAACTTGTGTTTTACATAATTGAAATAGATGATGGATGCTAAAAAGCGTCGTTGAAAAATCCAAAAATTGAGGACATTTATGAACTAGTCAAAGATCAACATAAAATAAACAACCGAAAAGACTTGATTTGCATTTGGAAGCACCAACTTAGTCTAGTTTGATTGAGTGCTAGTTTGATGTTTTATCTTATATAATTTAAATTGTTACAATGTTTTCATTTCAAACAAACAGTTCAAACCATGTTTCCAAACAATCTCTTACAAAATCATATAAAAGCTATCAAACTCATGCAATTCTTTTCGATAAACAAAAAAATGTTCACTATTTTGTTGTTCATCATTATAGATGCAAAATGGAACATGCTTGGTGGGCTAGCATGGTCACAGTATGCTAAAAAGTAGACATGATATGACACGACACAACATAATTATTAAATAGACCTGGCCCAACACGTTTATTAAATGGATCGAGCTTGTCACGATTTATGAATACAAAGTACACTAAAGGCACGACACGTGCCCACGCAGGAACATAGTAAGCCACACGACAGCAACACAACATTGTTGCTCTTTTATTATGTACTTATAACAATTTTCTTATAAAAATTAGTGTATGCTATTTTTTCTAAAGAAGATTTATCTCATTTTAATTTTTCTATATTTCACTTCATTCTAAGTTAAAATTTTAATTGTGTCCAATACTTATTTTCTTATTTACCTATAATTTTGCTATTAGGCATAATTAAAGTACAAGCACGTTAAAGGCATGGCACAAATATAAATAGGCCATAGGCTAGGCTTGACATCATAAATAAAAAAACAAGCACATCCCAATATGACATGGTAAATAAATGGGCCGCTTTAGGTATGGCACAAAAAACTTGTTTGGGCCCATTTTATATAGGCCGGGCCAACACTTTTAACATCTCTATTCATTATTTATTCTTTTTTCATAATGCAAAATAAAGCACAATGATAATGCATAAAAATGTCAAGTGTGCCGGCCTGCCTGGCCCAGCTTGTTTAAATTGGGCCAAACGTACTTGGTGTCATGCTTGAGCCTTACTTGTTTTTTATTTATGGCATCAAGCCTTTTTTATTGTGCCTTTTACGTGCTTATGCTTTAATTGTGCTTGATAGCAAAATTATAAATAAATGAGATACATTAATATCAAATATACAATTAAATTTCAACTTGTAATAAAGTGAAATATAGAAAATTCAAATGAGATAAAATCTTATTTAAAAATATTAGAAAACGTGAACGTAGCAAAATTTTAAAATTTTTAAATCAAAGTCTTTTCCAAATAAGAAATTTGACATGCTAAGTATATAAATTAAAAAAAGATCTTGCGTACCTCTTCAGTAAACCAAAAACTGTAGAAACTGCAACTAGAGAAGAATATCTAGAAGAGCCTTAACTAACTGGGCTTCTTTGCTATTCTCTTTTTACGATTGGAATGCAGTGGTCGCACATCATACAATTTTTCATACGGTGAGCTCATCTTCCAACCACTTGTGAAGACCATGAACTAAGGTTCCAGATGTTAAACAATAGCTCTCTGGGATTCTCAAAGTTTTTCTCGCTATAATACTCTCTTTATACTTCTTAAATGATCTAAGAAATAATAAAAAATAGTTCCCTTTATATAGTGGTCGAATTTGGGGTTAGTCTTTATCAGATTAGGCTTTAAAATTTGAGTTTGGACTAACTTCTGATAAAAAACACATCAAAAACATGTATCAGGATTATCGCTTAGCATGCTGAACGCGTTCACCGGCTTGCTGAATTGGTAGTATCGACCTGTCGAACTCGGCCACCGACCTACCGACTACGCGATAATCTATAATTCTCAAAATATCTCATTTTACACGGGAATATTAGATAAAGCCTTAGTTTTAATTCAAATAACCTAATAGAGAAGTTATTTAATTAAAATAATTATATATAAATAATACCATATCAAATAAAATATTGTCTAAGTAATTCAACATATTTATCTTGAATTAATTCATAAAATTAATTCAACCAATAAATCAACATGAATTATTAAATCCAATCTACCGAATTTCAACCAATTTAATAATTAACATAGGTCATCAATATGCAAGAAAAACATGTTGTATCGTTAAAAGAATTATTACAAGTTATCAAAGGGGACTTGATGGATGTATAAAGATCAAGATTTTATAATTATAAAATAACATATCCCATATACATATATTTTATAATTATTAACTCTAATGCTATTCCACCGAAAGTTTAGAGTTGCACTTTCAAACTATATAAAATTACGAAGCTTCAATAAGCTGATCATCTATGACATATCATAATATGTAACATCCCCATAGGATAATCATAATCAACTTATGGATAAATTCTATTTTACTTTTCTGATTATTTTTATCTTATATTCTATTATCTTACCATTGGAATACTTATTATCAATAAATAGTATATCATTTGGTTATATGGATCAAAATGGTCGAGCGCTCCAACTTTTCAATTACAAGATAACGCCTAAAAGAGAATATCATTAACTCTACAAAAGTGCCATAGATTCCATATTTATGAATGATGAGTCTACGTCAATCAAGAGTCATATCTCCAATGTACTGGTATGCATAGCGTCATCTAATTGAGAATGCCACCCTTTAATACATCAAAAGACACAAGTTAAGAATATGGGCCTATTAATTCATTTTAGGACTAAGATGCAACACATATGATTATCCAAAGTAAATTGATTTAAACAAACATAATTATTAATCAAATCAATTCAATTTTTTGTCCCGATCCAATATATCGTACTTATGACAATATGCCAATGTTTCTACTAGCGAAGTCCAACTTTGATGACAAAGACAAGTCGTCTCCCGTTAGGGACGTAGACAACATAAAAATCTCAGCATGAATACAGCGCTCAACTTTGTTCCTTTGATTGTAGATCTTATCAGTTAGACTATCGTCTTTAAGATTTATGTCTTCTACATAATATATTCATCATATGCACGATCTTAAAGGTTTAAATTGATTGTCTTAGACTTTTGTTTGCTTATTATATGTTCAATAGAAAATAACCATAAAGAAAACAACATTTGATATATGAAAATAATAAACCCTTTATTGATAAAATTTCTCCAAAAACATTACACCATTTAATCCTTAAGCACATAGTCTAACAAAAAAAGTAGTATATTATATAATTTTAGTAAGAATTGTTAGAAGTATATAATAAAAGAGCAATAATTGTGTGACATTATTAAGCTGCTTATCATTTTGTGCCCTTAGTGTGTCGTGCCATTAACGTGTGTTGTGCTTAAAGGCCGTGTCAAGCCCGACCTATTTAATAAATAAGGTTAATGAGACATGTGTATTAGTGATGTACCCTAGGCCAATTATGTAATGATCACACTTTGACTTCGTTACATTTGCATTTTATTAATAAAGATGCATTTTCATTATTGTTGTTATTCTAATTCTATGAATAGTTAATTCTGCCTAAGGTCATCAAGTATGTGACTTGATAGTAAAACTCTTAGGTGAAAATTAAATTATATTTTAAATTATCCCTAGTCAGTCGTTCTTATTAGGATAATAATGAATAAAGACTAGTATGAAGTTTGACTGATGATTATGTTTTACTAATCATGTGTATGAGATACTAAGTCAACTCATAGATACATATTTGAGAAATGACGTATTGGATTGACCCGCTATGAGAATACTGCATGGATAATCGTCATAAGTGATTCTCATCACAATAGTATTATGCTAGTCTTCTAACCTGAAATCACCATGGTTTCCTATATGGCAAGTTCTATATTTTGACACAATCTAATATTATCTTTAACAGGATGATGTAATAGATTGTTGTTAGATATAGAGTGAATTATGTGAGGAATATGAGTGATTAAGAAGGAATTTGTCTCTCATTTTTTATGAGAAAGATATCTATGGGCCCATCGATAAGTTAGACTGAAGAAAAATAATGTATGACCATACTGGAATAAATTGATAAGGGTTATCAATATCAGTCTACTTAAGATCAAGAAATAATATGATTGAATAGTATAAGGATGACATAAACCATGCCTTATGTTCAATCAAGGTATCTAGAGACAAAAGGACTTTAATACTTATTATGGATTAGGTTATGTCAGATTATTGACATTCGCATAACTTGGGTAATCATAATGTCTTACTAGAGGCCACTTATGATTTGTGGGTCAGAAATAGAATTTCAAGCCCAATACCAACGTTATGTGAACCTACAGGGTCACACACTTAGAACAAACGAATTTTGGGTTAACTATGTCTAGGTTCGATGAACCTGATAATGTCTAGATTCGATGTACTAGATATGTCTAGGTTCATTGAATCTGACATTATCTAGATTATCTGAATCATATTCGAATTACTAATATTATCTAGATTTTTTGAATCATATTCAAATTATAGACATTATCTAGATTCTCTGAATCATATTCGAATTACAGTTTACCCTAGTTAAAATCTGACTCTATCTCGAAGTCAATATATATATATATATGTCTGTTTTGGGGTGTCTAGTCGAATTAAGAAGAGAAAAGGCGTTCTCTCATTCAAAAAGGCAAAAGACATTAAAACTCTAAAAATTAGAGAGAGTCATTTAACGCAAAAAGAGGGTGCTAGCACACCAATTTGTTTTTGAGAGAGTCTGTTCGTGTTGATACCTACAGAGGACGTTGCTCTAAGTAACAACGTCTGAATCCGATCCCAAACACTAAAAGCTCGAGTTAATGTGTCACCGGAGTGAACCCGCTCTCTCTCTTTCAGAATCTTGCCCATTTTGCCATCCTGGTAAGATTCCATGACTTTATTATCAATCTAATCGAATTGCATGGATCCTGCGAGGGTTTTGTATGAATTAATTTTTAATTTTTCGCTGCGTATTTAAATCACAAAATCCAACAAAACCCAACAATATGGCCCTTTTTTATTTGTAGAATTCAAATATGTCTGTAGTTCATGAATATTCTTTATATGTCCCAATGCATATGTATAAAGACATTAATGACTATAATAATAATATTGTTAGTTTAATTTATTTTTTTAGAATAATTATAATATATGTATTTAAGATTTCAAACGGATTATAATATCATTATATTTAAAAAAAACCCTAGAATTAGGGTGTTTGCTGCTTAAATTCAAATTGGTATTTAAAATAATCATTTTAAAGTTTCCTAAAAAGATGGATTTTTTTTACTGACAAGTTGGATTTACCAACAAATTAGAATTAGGGTGTTATAATCATATTAATGATATAATTTCACTGACAAATTGAAATTAAGGTGTTGTAATTAAATTAATGGCATAGTATTATCAAGTCTTTTTATATGTCTTATTAGTTATATAATTGATATATTATTAAGTAAATAGTACGTAATGATAATGATACGCAATGACATTCATTTTTTAAGACTTTAAGTGAGTGATATTTTTTTTATATGTAATTAAATTAATGATTAGTATTTATTAAATCTTTTTGTGTATTTTATAAGTTACATAATTGTTATATCATTAAGTTAATAATACGTAATGCTAGTGACATTTAATGACATTCATTTTATTTTTTTAAGACTTCAAGTAATAATAATAATGCATCATTTTAATATGTTAAAATAAGAAATATATGTGTATATTTTTTCCCCAATTTAACTATTTAAAAAATAAGAAAATTTGTTATAAAAATTTAAATACATAATAATATTTAGTTAGAGGGTATTTTATGATTCTGAATATATGAAATTTTAAAAAATGGACATATAAATAATATTTGTATAACAAAGACAGATATTAATTCACTCCTTAAAAAATGGTCAAATTATGTAATTTTTACTAATAAATATACCAAGCTAGGCCCATTTAATAATTATGTTGTGTTGTGCCTATTTTTTTAGTATTTTATATGTGTGTCAACCTATTAGACCTGGCCCGTTTTGTCATCTATAATAATGGAGAAATTTACATAAAATATCCCTCACATAGTATCCTTTATTAAAACGGTCCCTTTTTTAACTTTTCAAAACATTCTTTTATTGTTTATTTTTATTTTAATTTGATTTAGACTTTGACTTGTTTATCCCCGGTTTAAAAAGAACTCAATACAAACCTTAACTTCAATTTTCATCCTGGTTCTTTTTGGTTTCTCTCTCTCATCTCCCTCTCTCTCGAGCTATTTTCTCCAGCCCCTCTCTAGCTCTTTCCTCTCTTTCCCTCCACCCATCTCTCTCATCTGTTCTCTTTTCCTCTTTGCCATTTCTCTCTCTTCTTCGCCTCCTTTACGCGGCCTCTTTTTCCTCGCTGGCGCAACTCTCATCTCCCTCACTCCTTTGTCGTGAAGCTCACCGTCCCCGTTCAAGATCAATGCGCTTCGGCATATCACCGTCTGCCGTCACCATTTGAGATCACGGATCTCTGCCATCTGATATCACAGTCCTTTGTGATTCATAGATCCGCCATCATCTTCGACGAACATGGCCATGCTCAGAGACGCCCAACGAACAAGATTCAACTCCAGATTTGTCATTGATCGCCTTCATCTTCGATAGAAATGCCATGTGTAAACGAAGAGAAGTGGCGGAGTTCATCGCATCTGATGTGTTTTTCACTGGAGTTCGTTGCTTCTGTTCAATCCATCCCTGGTCTCTGTTACCTTTCGGATTGGTTGGGCTACAAAAGAGTGGATCTGTTGCTATAAAGCAGTAATGCTGGTTATTTCTCTCTCTATCAATCTGCACATATAGTTTGTTTTGTTTTCTATTATTTATTTATTTTTTGCTGATGATCTTTCCTGTTATTTTTCAATCTGCAGTGCCAACTATTTAGTAGTTTTCTATTGCTATGTAGATCTATTGATTTGTTAGCCATCCTTTCTCTAAACATGAGTTTTGTTTTTTTATTTATTTATTTTTATGATGATCCTTTATGCCTTTAAACTTTTTATCTTTGAGATATAATTTTGAGCTGAAAAAAGAAAAATACACAGCGGGAATTATTGTATATATGTCGACGTGAAAAAACATGAAGTTTTCTAAGAATTGCAGTTTATATGTGCATAAGTAACATTTACGTTCATTGTTTGTGCTATTTTGCTTACTGTAGTAAGATCTTTTATATATATTTTTGTTTGTTCGTTTTTTTTTTTTTTTTTTTGTTTTATTGGCTGTGTATTGGCTTGAGTCTTCAAGATTTTTTTTTTCTTTTCTTTTTATTTTATTTTATGTGATCTATTTGATCAAAGTGGATAAAGGCGTCAGTGGCACAGTCAGGGCAATGGCTAAAAGTTATGGCTCACGACAGTGACAAAAGACAATAGCTAGTTTTAAGTAACGCCGCTAATACGGGTTATGATACAACGACACGATACGAACTTGACAACTTTTTTTTACGCGTTAAGGTCAAAAAAATTAACCACGGGTCATTTTAGTGTTAATCCGAAGTGGACCCAGCCAAAAAAGGGGTCATGTTTGGTTTGACCAGTATGATACTAAAATGACTCATCTGACCCGCGATTAATTATTTAAATATTTTATAAATTATTTTATTTTACTATCAAATATTCCCATAAAACAAATCCTTAACTCACTTAATTTCAAATCAAGTTTCAAGCTAAATTGATTTTAGCTCTTAAGCAATAAAAAAATTATTTTAGCTTGATCACTTGAGACTTTTTTTTTTTGTTGGACTTGTTATTTTGTTAGTGCTGGATTTGTTATTTTGTTAAATGTTGTTAAAATTTTAAGACAATTTTTTGTTTATTATAGGATAGAACTCATTTGACTTTAAGGAAATTTGTTATATGTTTGTTTTTATGTTATATTAATGTAAATTTAAAGTTAAAAACGTCACATGTTAATATGGGTTATCACGGGTCATTGACGGGTATGAGTCATTAGTGGGTTGCTGGTCATTAGCAGGTTGTGAGTTATTGGCATTTCATAGGTTGCATAAGCAATGGGTAAGTACAGGTCGTGTTCATGTCAACTCGTGTCAAAATATGTCATATTAGTGTTGAGATTTTTCAACCCATTTGTGTTACGGGTTGGGTTAGTGTCAGCTAGTTTATACAAAAATTGACCCTCAACTCGACTTAAACTAGACCTGTTGACATGAATTTTCACCCCTAGTTTTAAGGAAGTGTTTATTGATGTGTATTTGTAATATGATGTTGCAATATAATTTTGAATATGTTTGTTGATGGAAGTTTTTGTTAAATCTAGTAGGTTCCAAGACGAAATCTGACAATTCTAGCAATTTTTTTGGATGGAATCTTGCATGTTTTGTGTTGGAAACCGGCGGGCTTTAGGACAAAATCTGGTGTGTTCTGGTTGTTTGGGGATAGAACTGTAACACCTCTGAATTCTAAAATGGGATTAATTGTGTTAAGTTTAATTATTAAGTGTATCAGTATAATTTTTTATATTAATTTTTAGTTATTTAAATTTGTTGCATTTGTCATATTCAAAAACTTGATTTTTAGTTTTTAACATACCAAATGATATTTTTACATTGCATTTTTTTTTCATATTTATGAAAAGGCCCTTGGGCCTTTTGTTTTTCTTTTTCCCTTCCTTTTTCTTTTCTTTCCCATTTCTCTCCACTTTCTCTCGTCTCTCTCTTTCTCTCATTCCCGTCTCTTTTCCTTTCTCTCATTTCTCTACAAAATTTCATTCCCAAGCTTTAAACCCATTGATTTGAAGTCAGTAGATAGAGATTCAAGCCAAAAATCCTGTTCAAAAACCTTGATTTGAGGTTAGCCCCTTTTCTCTCCAAAATTATGATTTTTGTTTTAAATTTTTATGTATTTTGCAATCCGAACTTTGATGAGCTTAGATAACATTTAATCTAAATTTATGGGACTTGTTTGACTATGAATCTAAGCTTTATTTGGACAAAAATCAACTTAATCGAGTTTTGACATTTTTCTTAGATTTTCAAATCAATTGTGAAATTGAGTTTAAATTTGGGAAAAATGATTTAAATTTGTTCTATTATGATTTTCTATGCTTTTTGTGTGATTTTCATGCTCTAAGATTGATTAAACAGGTTTTAATTTAAATTTTTGAGCTTGGGGAGGTCGAGACTCAAAGTCTCAGGTCCTTAGATTTTTCCAGTTTGACAGGCCGACGTTGATCTTTGGCATGCCGGATTCATAAGTTTGACAGGCTGGATTCATGCCATCGGCAGGCCAAACTGTAGCAATTTGGCAAATCGGTCTAGATGTTCAGTAGGCTGAACTGTGCAGGTTTGGCAGGCCGAACCAAGATGTTTGACAGGCCAACTGTAGACTTAAAAAATTGTATTTTTCTTTCGGTTTTCAATATTTAATGATTCCTAAATGTTTCAAAAAGGATTATGATTTTGTGTTAGGATTATTTTGAGTCAAAAGGCACACTGATAATTAAATTAACATAATGATATTTATTAAATGTGATTTCAATTTTAAATGTAGTTTTTAAGGTTTTGAATGTATATGGAGCATACGTTGAATTTTATTTGGAGCTTACGCTATTAGAATTTCAAATAAGGTAGGATATTTCTATCCCTTTCTTTGGTAGCCCTTTTTAAACTGTCTTAGCAAAATGCTTGATTTTTAAATGATTGTATATATAATTTATGTTCTTATTTTAAAGAATAGTATTTCAATATTCTTTTTGGATTTCCAAAACCTATACGGTGACCTTTTATCAAATTTCTTACAAGTGAGTATTTATTTATTTTTATCAAGATCTTTAGATTTGTTTTTGAATGATATTTTTATTTATGATTATTGTTTTTAAACAAATTGTTTTTAGCTAGTTATTCTATTAAGTCTTCCGCTCATGTTTTTCTTTTTTTTTTTTTATTAAATTCCCCCTTCCAGGTTTAAAGAGGAAGGATAGTTCCATGATCGAAACCTGGCTCTATGGGTTGCAATGGTATTTTCTCTGGAACTGTGGTACAATACGTATACTGTATGACTAGTCCCGATGCCGTCATCTATATTAGATATATATTACGATTTATTCTGTAAATGATGTCTTACGGTGATTTTGTTATTATTATTAGTATCCATATTTTAGAATGTTATTTTCGTCTTTGTGAGTCCCACTGCGTTATTTATTTCAAAGACAATGGTTTTCAATGTATTTATATTAATTATATGATTTACTGTTACTTACCTACTTACCTTCGTGGCTAGCTTTCACGTGATGGTAAATGATAATAATACCTCGATTGTCCACCTTCGTGGCATTCACTGATGGTAACTATCGATGATATTTAATGATAATTAATGATATTTATTCATCTTATGAGTAAATTTTCTCTATTTTTCTTACTTTTATATATTTTTCTTTATTTACCTTGATTTTCATCTTCTTTACCCAAAACTTACTGCCTCCACCCTGGGGCATCACAAGAACCTAGCAGATTCCAGCTAGTTAGGGGACGAAACTGGCTAGTTTTAGAGGGTTTTGATATGGAATCTAATAGGTTCAAAAAAAATGTTGGAATCTAATACGTTTTAAGTTGAAACCTGACTGGTAATAACTCGACACCCGCACCAACAACTGAAGGCGATTAGCGCTTTTTTGTTTTTAAAAAAAATATGTTAGAATCTAGTAGGTTCTAAGTTGAAATCTACCAGTTTACAATCTGACACTTCGGCAGGTTCTACGACAAATATACATACACATATATACACATATACAAAATACGGAGCATAAGCACAAAAGTAGCTTGAACTTGGTCTTAGTGGTGGCAACACTAGTTATGCTTGTGACTAGTGCCTCTCTATTCCATCTGTATTTGCTGGTGGGCGTTATTCGAGTGCTATGGGCATTCTTTACGACACAAATGGGATTTTACCAAGCTGCAGAAATATCCTTGTGGACATCTGTGTTTTGATTTTATCGGTTGTTATGAGCCACGTTCTTGCGTACAAGTACCTTAGACTACAAAAAAGAAGAAGTATATGCAAGAGGAAGCCTGACTCATCCTGTGGCCATCAAATAATCATGGATTTGAAATGAATGGTTAGACGGCTTGCTAGTTTATTTTAAGATATATATATATATATATATATATATAATGTTATCTTGAGTATTGTGATATCAATACATGTATGTGTGAAGCCTTTGGTGTCTTGTTAAGGGTAGAAACTATATATATGTATATGTATAACTTCATGTGTCCCACTAATATGTAAGAAGCTTGAATCTGTATTATGAATAATCACCAAATAAAAGAAAAGGGTGAAGATATGTGATTCATGTGAATATGTATCTCTTTTGGTTTTATTGTCAGTTTATTTTCTGCCTTTCTTTTGACGCACTGAAGTTCGAACCATTTATAGTGTAAAACTCTTAGCAACTATTGTGTAGAAGCAAAAAACTGCTATATTGTTTTGAACTCAAAATTGGTTTAAACTCTTATCCCAAACACATTATTATGGACACCATCTAAAGACTTGGTTTTTATAAATATTTATAAATTGCTACGTGATTATTAGAGTGCTTGGGAACCTTGGTTTTAAACCAATTGGTTGAAAAACACTATAGCAATAAAGAGCTTTATATTATTTAAGCTTAAACCAATTGGTTTAAATTAATTCGCCAAACGCATGCTACATCTTCAGAATTTCTTACGTGGTCAATTGTATGTGAGTTACACATGAAAGTCTATTTCTCACAAGCATACTCCTCTTTATCCCACTCTTTTCCACCACCTAAAATGCTTCAGTTGATTCAGATTTTAAGACTGTATTCTTTCAAATTAGTCTCATGAAGCAATATTTTACTCAACCTCATTTTTAAATTTTTCTTCTATTTTATGATAATTATAATTTATCTATTTTTTCCTTCAAAATTAATTGCTTATGGTAGTTGTTTTGCCCTTTATGTACACTATTATGTTAATATATGTAGATTATTATCATAAATGAAGGAAAGATGATTGTAATCCTTCTCCTTTGTTGAACAGGAAAAAGGCACGCAAAATGAATTTTATTTGTAAGTAACCATCTCGCCCATGCAAAATTGAAGGCATAATTGAGTTTAAGATGTAAAAATGTGACAAAATAGTAATTTTTCCATGAAACAAGCATCTCTCCCTTCCGATTCTTCTATTGTGAAAAAGGTAAATCACGGGACCCACAGATTGTTTTCCCAACATCTTTTGTTATATCCCACATGATTCAAATCACCTAAATTGAAATGCACAAGCATGAAAAAGTTAATTAAAGAATTTTTTTGACAAATATAGCATAATTTAGTTCTTTAGACATCATTCCATGCACTAAAATTAGACTAGTGATTTTTATTCCAATCCCTCCGGCCCTTTCCTTCCCTCCTAAAGTAACGCATTGGACAAGAAGACCAAGCACCTCATAAAATCATTGGCAAGTGACTCGATTCTTTAGGTTCTTCAAGTTGTTCTCGAGGATAGCTGGATGTCATATCCCAAAAGAGCTTTTGTATGTTACATTTTCCTCCACCCAATCGCGTGACGCCCCCGTCACGGATCGGACTCTCGAGGATAGCTGGATGTCACATCCCAAAAGAGCTTTTGTACGTTACATTCTCCTCAACCCAATCGCGTGACGCCCCCGTCACGGATCGGCTCCCCTGAGGGTCCCATTAAACCGTGGAGTGGCGTCACGGATCGACTCCCCTGAGGGTCCCATTAAACCGTGGAGTGGCGTCACGGATCGGCTCCCCTGAGGGTCCCATTAAACCGTGGAGAGTCCACACACCAGATAGGCAGTACCCCGCTTTAATACCACTTGTCACGTCCCAAAAAAGCTCTTGTTGAGAGGTGGACAGCCTAGGACTTAAGTACTGCTCTTCGGTCTTCTACCTAACCGATGTGGGACTTTTTGTACGTTACATGGAGCCCTAAATATTTCACATTTCCCAAATATAAGGCTATGTAGCAAAATACCAGACCGATCCGACAGTTTCTAGACTGCCAGCACAAGACCATTTTAGAAACGTTTTCCAACAGCCTAAAACCGAACTGGACCGTTTCGGAAAATTTTAGCAACGCATATTCCTCAGCCTTATCTTTTCTGTGTACTGAAGTTCATTTAATTTGTTATCACAGAACAATCTCATTACGGACAACCTCGGATGAAGTTCAAGAAAAAAAAGAAAAAAGAAAAAAAAAGGCCAAGTAAATTAACGAACACGAATTATTTCTTTTATTTTGAATTCTAAGTTACATCTGCACATTGCAAGGCCTTTGTGTATAGAAAAGTAGACTCCAAATGTATATGTTACATTTTTGAAGAATAGCAAAAAAAAAAAAAAAAAAAACCACAATGTCAACCTTAGGGAGCAAATGTCCAGGCTGAGGTATAAAATTTATAAATGCGTTCAATTAGAGCCAAATTCCTGGTTCCACTTTTCAAGCTCTTCCCACTTGCTCTTGTTTAAGCTTGGTCTGATCACAGTCATTGCCTTCCGAAAGTCATCATATCTTAGTGGTCTTACCTGGTTAAAAGATATTGACAATAAATATATATGAATCCTAGAATTAAAACTAAATAATTCAAATGAAAAGAGCAACTTATTCCATAGAGAAGAAACGTTATTAGCCTGCTATAGAGAGAGAAAGACACTGTATAACATGAGTTCCAACAACATGGATTCAAGACACCGAGTCCACCAGGCGATGCATTCCAAATAACTTTTTCAATCTAATGTAACAAAATGACAATTTACCTGATTCGCGTTGACGGTGAGAATGTTTTCACCTAGTTCTCTAATTGGCATCATGGCAGCTTCTTCACACAAGGCTTGCAGATCACTCCCGGAATATCCTGTAGGGTAACCACACGATAGATTCAATATGACTGGAATGCTAATTCTTTTAGTTTGATTGGCTCTCATTCGATTGACATTCCAAAAATGTGATGAAACCTCATTATAGACTTAAGTTTGATATGTTCCTATCGCATCTTACAGTGCATCTTTTGACTTTTATTTTCTTCCTTCATGATAGCGATCATCCTTGAGAAGTTACACTTATTACTTCCCCCGGTTAAGTTTAAGTATTAGCTCATTTATTCTAGTTTGATACGATTTTCAACCACAAGATTTGCTTTAAAAATGAAATTGTTCCATCATTAAAGTGGCACAAATAGTCCTAAAATAAGCAAAAATTTTTTGAAAACCAACGTTGGATGGTGCTCAGAAAATTGAATTTAGTGTGCTCAACGCACTGCAATCTCAAATCTTTTCAAAAGCTTATATTAAAAAAAAAAAAAATCTCTTTAAAAGCTATAATGGAAGATGATCATACCTTCTGTCTCTCTTGCGAGTCTCTCTAGATCTCCACCTATCACAATAAAAAAATTAATCATGTCATGGATAAAAAGAACGTCAAAACACTGAGATAAAGAAAGCTAATAAAAATAAGATAGAGCATATAAAATATAAATTACCACATAATCGTCCATTTTGAGAAGACAAGAAATTAACCAAAAATACAAGTAAGGGGCACATTCTCACCAGGTAAGGAGAATGCTTGGCCCTTCAGTTTGTGTCTAAGAAGAACTCTCCTAAGTGATTCGTCTGGTAAAGGTACGTATATTCTCTTCACCTGTTTCATAGTTTCATGCAACAAAGGTCGCATTAGTTTACTAAAAAAGCAACTTGGTGTAAACAGAATCAGTCTATAAATTATTTAAGCTAGCAACAGACAATACATATATATATATATATATGTCAAATAATCATTCTAGGTTACTTCCTGTAAATCGTAATATTCATTGCGTTACAACTTTCAATAAGCTCACACTCACACAAAGTAAATAAGATGCAGCTGGGTGGACATTATACGTACCAATCTCCTCAAAACTGCATCATCGAGTTCTTGTGGCTTGTTAGTAGCACCTGAAAATTAAAACCATAATGCATACACTCATTTATCATACGCGCAATCCAAACAAATTAAGTAAAGTAATTTACGTCCATCATGCCCTAGTCCATTTTAAATTGGCTATAGATTCAATCTCAATGCCATGTAAACAGATGCACCGATCATCAATTGCCAAGTGGGCAACAATACCAGCATTGATGAAGTTATCTCAACAGTCTGCCTCTTCATAGAAATGACCCCAAATAGAGCACATTTGCATATGATCATGCATTTAAACCAAACTCACGTCCTTGCAACATTCTTAGCAATATTAAAACATATAACTTACCAATAACAATTACCAGATCGTTATGATTAGAAGCCACCCCATCAAACTGTATTAAGAATTCTGACTTTAACCTTCTACTCGCATCATTCTCATTAGCCAGCCTAGTTGACATAATACTATCAATCTGCAAATATTAAATTGTTTTACCAAGGCTTTAGTGTATAATCATCTAAACAAACTGGGCTGAATGGTTGAACATTGGATCTCAGAGGCTCGTAATTCATAGCACTTATCTTCTTCAGCAAACTGCAGAGCAGAATCAATAACAAACGACAAGGACAACATAGTACTAAGTTTTTAAATTAGAGTTTAAATAAAAAATAGCGTACCTCATCCATGAAAATTACAGAAGGCTGTCTGGACTTAGCAACCATGAAGAGAGTTCGTACAAGCTTTTCAGCTTCTCCCACCTATTTCAGCAATAATAAACTTAGTAGGGTTTTATGACAATAGCCATGCGGAAAGAAAGCTACAATCAGCACTAGGATAGAGACAAACCCATTTTGATGTCAAGGAAGATGCAGAAACATTGAAAAATGTAGCCTCTGATTCTGAAGCAACTGCTTTAGCTAACATGGTCTTCCCATTACCAGGTGGACCAAAGAGAAGCAAACCTATAAACAAAGCCCAGAAGTATTCTCATGACATAAGATTTTGGGTGAGTCTCGCCACTCCCAGGGAGGACAGGGTTTACGCAAGAGCATTACCTCTAGCTGGCCTCCGGAGTCCTGTGAACAAGTCTCTTCTTTTAGTCGGCAGAATAACCATCTCCATTAGTGCCTGCTTAGCTTTCTCGAGACCAGCTGAGAAGAAGAAACTCAGAGCAACGCAATCAAATTTGGCATAACGAAACAACAGAAGGGGACAAAAAATAGAAAGAAAAATTGTAAGGTGTATTATAAACCTCTTACCAACATCTTCCCATTTGACAGAAGGACTTGTGTCCACTATTGACGTATTTATCATTTCGACCAATTTTGCTTCATAATTACCACCAGAATCACGCATGGGTTTTGTGTTTGCAGTACTATTTGTCTTATTCCTGACCACTGGATTGTTTGTGCTAGGTAAAACATGTTTCCTAGCATTTGGAACTGTTAACGCAACTGTCGTTTTTTGAGCAGGAACTAAGGTGGTCTGCAAGTATTTTGGGTTTAAAGTATGTTAAACTCAACCAATATTGAGCAAGACACCCTGACCCACACACAACATTTGCCCAAATCGTAATGAAGATGCAAAACAGAGTATGGAAAAAAAAAAGGAAAGGGAATATCCAACCAATGTTACAAGTTCCAACATAGCCTAACATACAATAAACCAATAAAATTGATAATAGATTTACAGACTACATGTCTCAGACTCTCAGGTAGCCATGAAAACAAGTTCGAGAATTGGATCTTGCACTTAGCGAATTCAACCACTACTAAGCTATATTGCTATTTTTCCTCCACAAAAATCACAGAACAAGATATCAGGCAGCAATAGTGGATGGTTTCTAAATGTGCAACCATTTTATTGCGTTAGTGATAGGAAATTGCAAGAAATACAATCAAGTTTCAATAGAAAGAGAACATGGGCATTATTTTTGGTGACCACTTCAAGTCAATAAAGGAGAAATATCGGCCAGATCAAAGCATACTTTGTTAATGGATGTCCCACCGGGAACAGAAACTGCAAAAAGAACAAAGAAAGAAGAAAACTTTCAAGCACTTTCCCATATAATCCACAATAAAGTAATAAGCAATTTCCAGCAAAATCAAAAGAACTGAAAATACAAACCTGCTCTCCTCGTTAAAGTCTGTAATCTCTCAGACACCTGACCCTGCCATTTTGATATCTTTTGTCGATAAGATTTCACCTTTTCTCGTTCACTGCCAAAATTTTGTAAAACAATTGTCACGAACCAAGTTATACTTGACACTTTCCAAATTGAATTGATTTACAAGAACTTCATTTACACAATAAACCGCGTAAAATTGAGCCATTGATTATCACAATTTCTTGAAACCCTAGAATTGCGAAATTCAACGATCATGAACAAATAATCGAAGAAATGAGGGAAATTTCCGAAACCTGTCGCTGATAAAAGACGGCGTAGGAGTGGAACTGGCTTCGACGAGAATCCGCTGAGCGTTGGTGTAGTGAGCGACGGCGTCGTCGACTAAGCCCCACTCTTCAGCCCTAACGGCCTTGTCGATCTCTTCCTTGGCCAAATCGAAGTAGCCCTTGAGCTTGTACGCCACGCGCTCGTTCGAAATCGAAGCTCCTCCTTGTCCAGCACCAGCTCCAATGGAAGCTGCTGATACGCCTTCCATGGCAGAAGAATTGGGAGAGCTAGGAGTGTTGCCGGTGTATGTTGGGGAAGAGAGGATTGAGCCGAGAGAGTCGACGAGGTCTTTGAAGAAGGACAACATTTTTAGGGAAATGCATAGTGGTTTGGAGAGAGAATGAGCGAGAAAGTTTTAGAGAGAGAAAGTTGATGAGGGGAAAAGAATTTTAGCCATCGCCGGAACGAAAATTTCGTTAGCTTTTCCGGAAAGTAACCGTCCGATTGGTATTTCTACTTCAGAAAGTAGTCAAAAGAAAGAAGCGCTTCTATGGCAGCATAATAACCATTTTCGCCTCGTCTAAAAATTGTAAAAATTTGTAAGATGCATGGAAATAGCTTTTTTGACTAAGTTAATTTTAATCCATTTTTTAGTTAAAAATGATGTAAAATTTTTATATATTATAATAAAAAAAATTTTATTATAGTGTAAAGTTTTTATATATTATAATAAAAAAAAATTACAGTAGTATAAATCTTTCGCATACTATAATATTTATAGTTTTAACCAATAGTTTTAATTATTATATCAAACATTCTATAAAATTGTTTCTAAATATATATCAAACCATTAAAAAGTGAATCTAATATTAAAAATAATACCTACTGATAAAGTTAAAATGTATATCCAATTATAAGTTACCTAAAAAAAGTATAGTATGTTAAATACTCCGTAGATCATCGGAGGAGAAGATTCGAAAAGTTGGGTCTGGAGAGTGAGTTCCTGCGTTTTTTTTTGGAAAAAAAAAAACGTTAGGTTTAGTTTTAGATTTTATCCGTGGAGAATAAAGATTATCTTATTTTATCCCGTCAATTTAAAATGACACAGATTACCCTCAGAACTTATCAAGTTGTACTTGAAGTTGAAACGTAAGTTTTTTTAAAAAAAAAACTATTGTAGCCTCATGTGAGTCACCTAACTTGTTAGTAAATAATATAAGATGGTGACAACGGTGATGGGATTATGGAGTCAAAGGTGGATTCGTCAGTTGAAGTTCATCCTTGGAACCGAAGGGGAGCGTCTACTTTGAGAGCCCATTAGTCGGATTGTAGGTTAGTTGTGCAATTAAGTGGTAGCCTCATGAGTTCAGGAGAAGTAGGGTGTTTGGTGGTATTTTACATTTTTGCCTTGTTTGACAAACTTGATCCTAACCATAACTTCGATTATCAACAGTGTAAAGCTCTTACATGCTATAGTAATAATAAAAAAGTTGCTGCGGTGTAAAAGTTTTCACGTGCTACAGAAAAAATAGTTCTAACCAATAGTTCTAATTACCCGATCAAACACTATTAGGGTGTTTAGAAAAATGATTAAAACTTTAAAATCTTAATTATAAAGCAAAAATATGTTATAACAATATAAAGCTTTTTATGTTACAATGTGCAAGTCAAACTCTAGAGTTCAAACACTATTCACAATTAAAGTTGATTTTGTAACCAAATTCAACGTTAATAAAAGTCCATTATCCAAAGCCAGTGTACATAAGCACCCATGCATTTCTCCTTTCATTCAGGGTACTTTTCACTTCTTTAACCGTTAACCATATGTGGTTGAATGGTGAGAGAGTGAAAGTATCGAGGGCTTATGAAGTGAAGTCTCGATCTTTATTTCGTTTAGATGTGTCCATACAAATATTGATGTTAGGCAATTTTTAATTTTCAGGATCAATAGACCATATAAGTTGCTGATACATGGTTTTGATTTCAAAATCATCTGCCAAACACCCCATTTGTATTGAAAGCAACATATAGAGATAGAACTGAAAACATCCTCTGTACTTGAATAATTATTCAACAATTAATTTTTGGTTAATGAAAAAAAAAAAAAAAACCACAAATGTGAGTTTGCTTTGTAAGCTTTCTGTCAATTTTGTTTTGATTTCTTTTATAGTTTTATGAAATTAGTTTTGGGTTTGTTAAGATATTAAGTTAAAACATTCATGTCACATAATATAGACTCAAGGTACCACGAATAGATTTTTGAATACTTCAAGTTTAATATTTTTCCAACTTCATGATATTAACATGATGTTTTGTCAAAATACAAGATATTAAATTGGCAATTACTCATTTTTAAGCTCTGACCGATTTTTTTTAATATTTTTTAAAATACAAGGAATAATAATTTAAGTGACAACATTTGTAATAACTTTAAATATTAGTATAATAAATGGGGCAAATATGGTATTTTGATTAAGAAAAAGATGTTTAAGTTGTTCTTGCATATTTCAGTGGTGTTACTGTTTAGAACCAATTAATTAGTCGTATTATTTGCAGAAAGTAAGCCCACAATTTACTATTGAAAAAAAAAGAAAACTCAAAACACTTTAGTCGTAATTTTTGTTACCACAATACAGTTTTACCTAAATTGTCCTACTCCTATTCCTAACCAACACTCCACTCTAGTATTTAAATCATCAAAGTTGCATTGAATGATTAATGACTTATAATTAAAAGCCATTCCTATTCTATGGAGAAAAGCTACTAGGATCCTTATATTTACAACGTACATGAGACTAGTTTCAACTGTAAACATATAAAGCTCTCACATGTTATAATGTAAAATAAAATTATGATACAGTATAAAATTTTTATGTGCTACAATAAATGATTTATTTTATTATATTATTGTTGTTTGAACTTTTCTTCCTATGACCCTTAACATTTCTATATGATTTATGGCAAATCATATGACAAAGAAATTGTTATGGAATTTGACTTTTATTTTCGAGCTAGCAAATAGGTAGAAGGTGATGGCTGGGTAGTCACCAATTTGTGGCATTTTTATATTTGATAATATGTAGTCCCTTCTTGCATAGAACCACCTAATACCTCAAAAAAGAAATAAAAGGCTAATACCCACAAAAAAAAAAAAAAATCCCTTGTTGACTGGATCCGTGGTGAAAGAATATGTATGTTAGGGGAAAGGAATAAAATAAAGAGATATATGCCAAAAAAAAAAAAAAAAAAAAAAAAGGAAGAAGAAGAAAACCATTGTTAAACTATTGTATTAAGTGTATCTAGTTTTTCCAGAGCAAAAAATATATCTAGTTTTAACATGTTTAAAATAAAAATATTTACTTTGATACCAAAAAAAAAAACATTTTCTTTTGATAATAGCAAAAATACCGTTAGAAAAAACGACATTTTTTTTTATCAAAATCTGTTTTATTGAACATGAATTATCTTTTTCGTTCATTTTTAATTTTTAGATCAGGAGAAAAGATGAAAAAAATAAAATAAAATTTGATTAAAATCTAACCATTAATCGAAGAGTATTGCTTTCAAAAACTTTTGCGGCAGCAACTATTCTTTTTCACTAAGAATTGTTGTTTTATATTTTTCAAGGGTTAAATCTGTGAGTGTTTATTTATTTATAATGGTCCATTGTATGCTCTTAATAATAAATCAAATTCTTAAAAAATTAATTTAACAGTTAAAATAAACGTTTTTAAGGATAGTGTGTTATAAAAATTCCTTTTTTTCATAGAAAATTATATAAAAACATTATTTTTATGGAAGGGCGGAATAGAAGAATAATTGGTGATAAATTAACAATTAAATGCCACTTTCAAGGTAAACAAATAAGTCCCAAATTAAGATATTAAATTCATATTTTCATTAAATTCCTCAAAATTCCAAAAATTCATCTTTTCAAAATTCTTTTTCTTTTTTTTCTTTAATGCAAAAATACAAATTTTTTAATTTTTAATTTTATAAAACCAGCCAAAAAGCGCGTAGTCTTCTTCTTTCTTCTTCTTCTTCTTGAGTTTGAGCTTTAGATCTCACTTTCGCTTCAGCTTTTTCTCCAGATCGATCTCTTAGGGTTTCTCTTTCTTCCATCAATGGCGAAGATACGGCACTCTCGTCTCCAGTCTCGGAAATCGTCCTTCTCTTCGTCGACTCTCGTCTTCACGGTGCTCGTCATGTTCAGTTTCGTCGTTCTTATTCTCGTCGCCCTCGGAATTCTCTCCGTTCCGAGCAGCTCCGGCGACTCCTCCACCCCCAAGCCCAACGATCTCAGCTCCATTGTTCGCAAGACCTCCGATAGGTTGAAATTTCGCTTCCAATCGATAAAAGTTTGAATTTTTTTTTCGAATTCTGATTTTGATGTTTGACTTTAGTGATTGATTATTAATTTCGGTTTTGGTTACAAACAGAAGCGAGAGAGATGAGGGGAATGGGGAACGCTGGGTCGAAGTCATCTCATGGGAGCCTAGAGCTTTCGTTTATCATAATTTCTTGGTCAGTCTATTGAAAAGGTTTCTGAATTTCTATTAAAGTATTTTTTTTTCTGTTTGGAGTTTCTGATTGTGTGTGAATTTTAGGCAATTTGATCGCAGGTGCATTCTGATTTTGCGTGAATTTTAGTCAATTTGATCTCAACTGCATTCTGATAGTTCAATTTCTATTTAACTTTGCTTCTTCTTTTTTTTGTGTTGGAATTACTATGAATATTGGGCAATTTAATCTAGAATAGCTCAATTTCCATTTAGTTTCACTTTTTTCTGTTTGGAGTTGCTAATTTCTGTATGGATTTTAGGCAATTTGATTTTATTTGCACTCTAATTGCGTTTTCTTATGAGAATTTTGTGATATTTCTGGAGAGGTCATACGGATTTTCTCCAACATTATGGTTAGGTTTATTGTTATGCGCTAAAACATCGTAATCAAGTTTCGATAGACGACAATTAATTTGTTGTTGTTACTGTATCCAATGATTTACGGAGATGGATTGGATGTTTGACTCTTAGGTTGAAGAAGAACATTCTTTTAGTTGAATGCTCTACATTACATGCATAGATGCATATATTGCAATGAGCGTCAAAAACTTGTTAAGAGGATATCAGGGCTTTAAATGTCATCCCTTTAATTGTTTTTTGACCCAAAACTCAGAAGTTTAGTCTGTTATGTTCTACGTACTTCTTAGCGAAATTCTAATGATAGGCGGAGTTAATGGTTGGTTATCGTGCAACTTTTTGACTTTTCATTCAGTTGAGTTTCCATCAGCATCTTGTTTTGATTGATCTAGAGTCACTAAATACTTGAGTTGGTCGCTAATTTTTGCAGACCAAGGAGGAATGTGAGTATCTCATCAATCTGGCCAAGCCTAACATGAAAAAGTCAACAGTTGTTGACAGTGAGACTGGGAAAAGCAAAGATAGCAGGTCTGTGTGTTTCTTGCTGGTGTTCCCTTTGGCAAGTCAACCGAGATTTATTTTGTTGATTGGAGTTTCTGTTGCTATTCCTTTTGTTTCACTGCTTCTCAACCCAACAATGCATGACGTGGTTGGTTTACTTTTCACGTGCGTAGGGTACGGACAAGTTCTGGAACGTTCCTAGCCAGAGGACGTGACAAAATTATTAGGGCTATTGAAAAAAGAATTGCTGATTTCACCTTTATACCCGTAGGTATGCAATGAAGTCCTTTGTGTTGATTTTTTTTCTGTCAAATCCTTTTCATTGTCAATTTGTTTGCAAAATTGAAGGTAGTAATTCACTTTTGTGGTAACCCTTTACCTCCTTCCTTTTTTTTTTTTGGTTTTATGGTCTACCGTTATTATCTTATCTTGTTTGTGCCACATTGTTCACAAGCTCTTACAAAACTAACAAATGCAATATACAGAACATGGTGAAGGACTTCAAATTCTTCACTATGAGGTTGGACAGAAATACGAGCCTCACTTTGACTACTTTCTTGATGAATTCAACACTCAGAATGGAGGTCAACGTATGGCTACACTTCTTATGTACCTGTGAGTGCCTTATATAAACTCAGTTCTGGTATATTTTACGGTGTTTTTTCTTTATGCCCTTTTTTATATTTTGCTTGCATTTGTAATACAGCTTAGATGTTGAAGAAGGGGGTGAGACAGTGTTCCCTGCTGCACAAGGGAATTTTAGCTCTGTGCCTTGGTGGAATGAGCTATCTGATTGTGGAAAAAAGGGACTTTCTATTAAACCTAAGATGGGTGATGCGTTGCTTTTCTGGAGCATGAAGCCTGATGCATCTCTAGATCCTTCCAGTTTACATGGTTAGTAATTTCTACTGAATGAATACCACAATCAATATTCTCAAATTTGTAGCTCTAGTTTAAATCTTTTTTATGTTGAAGTACATTCACTGTTGAAAGAGGTGAGAATGTCGTTCTGTAAAGTCTTTGAAAAAATAAAATGAAATAATCTTCCTGAAAAGGATTATTTTATTAGGGGCCATATGCATACCATCTATCTCTTATTTTTCCTGGTTATTTTCAGGTGGATGCCCTGTGATTAAGGGGAACAAGTGGTCAAGTACTAAATGGTTGCGTGTCAACGAGTACAAAGCTTGAATATACCAATGGTAACGTTCTATTCTTAATTGTATACCGGGAAATCAGTGCATATATGTTTTTAACGCTTTTGTGGACAATTAGAATCAAGTGAAACAGGAAATTTAGTTGTCTTCCAAATTATCACTATGATTAATGGGTGAGTTGGTTTAGGATAAACTTACTTTCAATGCTTTCTGATATTGTGGAATTATATTGGAGGGCTTTCTTAGCTATAGCGGCCTTTCATCTGGATTAACGCTTGTTTGGTGATAGTTCATTATTATCAAAGTAATAGATTGTGAATTCTTGCACGTATCATGATATCAACCTACCTTTTTTTTTTTTTTCCAAATTTTCCTTTCGTTGAACCTTATAATCTTTGAAAGGCAGGAAACTAATGACTTTTGTCATATAAGTGCCCAATCTTATGGGAGCAAATTATAGACCTGACTATCCGAACCAACACCCCGTGGGTGATATCAACCTATCTTTTTAGCTGTGATTAGTGTCAACATCATTTTAGGTCAAATAAAGTGTCACATAGTTCAAACCACAAAATCTTGGTTCAAGCCAACTTTGTTACATTATTTTCTCTCACAAAACTTAAAATTCAAACTAACTTTGGCTCAAACTCTTAGTTTGGACTACATTCTCAAACGACCTAATAATGTTTGGTTTGAATGTAATGAATTAGATTTGTTCTTGACTGTTGCTTCATCCAGTTAACAATATAGATGACGTGTTGCTGATCTGTGAAGCTGTAAATTTAAGTTTCCAACCTTCAGTTTTGTTCTTGACAATAGCATTTGTTCATATTACGTTGTTTATGTATTAAATTCCTGAAAATCCATTCTTGTAACCATCCATGGCAGGTACACGAGTTATTTATCTTACTGTTGTACTTTGTTTAGAGTCACAAGCCAGAGCTCCGGCGTATGGTCAACTTCAATTCTTATTTCACTTGTAGGTTACCATGCACCTTGGTGCCTCATGCCTTAAAGACTTCTGGTGTACGCTGTTGCTCTGCTAACTCCACATTTTTGTTTTTACATATTTATTTACAATTACATCCCCTGATAAAATAAAAGCTGAAATGTCCCCTTTGTGGCGGTTCTGGGTTCTGGAACAGGTTTAGGAAATTGAGCTGTTGATAGAAAGTTGTCTGTACCCTTTTGAAGAAGAGCTTGTATTTAAGATAACTACATTTTATTAAATATTATTAGTCTTTCTTTTTCTGCTCAAGTTATATAAGGTCTCTTTCGCTTTATGAAGTTAATGTCGTTGTACGGCTATTCTGTCCATTCTTTTATTAGAACTTCTAACGGTAGTTCTGTTGGTAGTAATAAGCTAATTAGTTTACCTGTTTTCCTTGCCTCAATTAACCATGACAAACGAATTTCATTGTAAGTTGTAGATGATATCTATGCGTAATTGCATATATATTCTAACAATAAATCCATAAATGACTACCAAAAATGAAATATTCGAATCCCTCTACTCTCGAGTTTAAAAGCAAAAAATAATAATTGATATAGATATTATTTTGATCGATAAGTATATATATAAATAGATTAATTTCGTAATTGTTGGTTGTTAAAGCCAATATATCTAACAATTTTTTTTAATAAAAGAAACAGTCGTGACAGAGGAGATCAACAATAAGAAAATAGGAAAATCAACGAAATACATGAGGTAAACAAAAAGTAGAAACTTAGTTTTTGGTGGGGGCAAAAAAGAAAAAATATATATATACATAGGGTGAAATTACAATTTTCAGTGGCATTATGGCAGCACGTTCCCACTATTGCCTTAATAGGTCGTCTGTGGGTGTTTGTACGCTATTTGAGGGGTAAAGAAACTTTCAAATTGGCTTTCAAAATGAAATATTAATTTAGTTTTATCAAGTGACCTAAGAGAGTGTCATTATAATTAAGTTCAGGTCACTAAATTTAACTATAACTAATTTCACTAAAATAGATGTCATTGTAATATTAACAAAAATTAAAGGCTCTCAATGTAATGTTTCTTTATTTTGTTTGTGTTTTATGAAAAAGTAATGCTGCTTGAATCTTACGTCTTGGAAAAGACGCTTTATACAATTAAAAGGCACAGCGGATGACCTCGTCTTTTTTTTTTTAAATGCAAGTAAAATTTCACCCTTTATTGACGACGGTTTAAGAGCATCAAAAGAGCTGTGGAGTTTAATACCCTATATGCATATCTTAGTATAAAGAATACGTAATGGCATCAACCACATTCCAGGGAAAAAAAGAAGAGTCCAATCTGATTGAATAACATGTTCTAACTAGCCTCAAAAGCGTCTGATAAATTTACTTTAACCAAAACTTTTAGTTGCTATCATGTAAAAATCTCATATGTTTACAATAATATAAATAATTAAATTACTGTAGTTTTTAATTCAAAAGTTTCAGTTTCAACCACACTTCTCAAACATCCTCGAAATTCCAATCTGATTGAATAACGGTTTCAAAGTAAATATCAGTCAAAATTCCAATCTGATTGAATAACGGTTTCAAAGTAAATATCAGTCAAAACAGCAGAAGCTTCGGGTAACCAAAATTTGATACCAGTTGGTAAGGGCGATAGACAAAAAATAAAAATGATTGAATGAATATCACACTTCTCAAACACCATAGAAATTCCAATCTGATTAAATAACGGTTTCGAGGTAAATATCAGACAAAGCAGAAGCAGCTTCGGGTAACCAAAATTTGATAGGCGATTGACAAAAAATAAAAATGATCAGCCTTCAAGAAACTGCAAATATCAATGCACCAAATCAAATGTTACATGAAAGCACCTTTTACACCTTGAAATCAAGCCAAAACATAACACTTGAACCTTGAATGTATGGATTTTGACCTGATATTGAAAATTCCGCACCAATGATAAGTCGAAACTTCCCACCAAGTTACCAAAGTTCCTTTATTTATTAATTTTTCCCCTTTCAACTTTGCAGAGCAAATAAAGTTCCTTTATTCGAAAATAGTTGGGGTCAGCTCTAAAACTGGCAACCCGTCCTGCTAGCAATTTATTAGATCTTGGGCAAGAGTTGGAAAGGGGTTGAGCCCTCCAAACAACGCGCCAATTCAGTGTTTCGAGTAGATCAAATTCCTGATGACGTATGGCAGAATGCCTCCATGATCAAAGTAAGCAAGTTCAACCTACATTGAAGTATTCAGAAGTCAACAGTAAGAACGGGAAACATAAGCCAACTGGATCTTGACTACACTACAAGGAACTATGCGAGGAATGATTAGATTTGGTCATATTACCTCTGTATCGAAACGTAAAGTACATGTGAATAACTTGCCATTGTCTGTCGCCACTGTGACATCCTGACCAGGTCTAATTTCACTCACGCTGCTTGGAAGATCAATGGTGTATCGTTCATGGCCAGTTAATCCAAGAGTTTCTGCATCCTCACCAGGCTTAAAACACAAGGGAATGACGCCCATGCCCACCAAATTGCTTCGATGAATCCTCTCAAAACTCTTTGCTATGACAGCTTTCACACCCTGAGACAGAAGAATTGAATTATAAGTACGATCTCACTGCAAGTGACATATGGACAATATACATAACTGGAAGCTGTCAAATATCATACCAGTAGCATAGGACCCTTAGCAGCCCAATCACGAGAACTGCCACTTCCATACTCCGCACCAGCCAAAATAATTGTATCATGTCCTTCACTCTTGTACCTCTGCAGTAATCAAAATTTAAACAATAACTTCAAAACAGTCTATGATTATTCAATCTATCCACACAATAACACAATCAAATAAAGCCCCATTTTTTCGAATAAAAACCCATTTTGGTAGACCATGCAAAGTTTTAATTTATCATCCGGAAAATTAATACTTGTCACGTAAATTGACGAGACTTGAGATAAACAACCTAGCACTTGAGTGATGTTTCTACTTTTTTTCTAGAAAACATTATCTTGTAAGAATTACTAATGACAAACCGAAATGCAAATATGGGTCACCTCACAAGACATTATAGCTTAGAGCATAATATATATATATATAACTTCAACTAGTTTAAGTGCAACTTTCGTTTAAGAACCAGCTCCCTGCTATATATGAAGTGAAATACAAGTTACCATTGCAGTATCAAACACGGCCAGTTTCTCCCCAGTGGGAATGTGGATTGTCTTAGGACCAACTTCTCCTTTCAATAGCTTGTTGACAAGGCGAATGTTTGCAAAAGTGCCTCTTGCCATCACCTCATCGTTACCACGTCGACTTCCATAAGAGTTGAAGTCTCTTCTATCAACCCCACGCTCAATAAGGTATCTGGCAGCAGGGCTGTCCTTGTGGATGCTGCCAGCAGGAGAGATGTGATCGGTTGTAATACTGTCTCCAAAGTTGAGCAAGCAGTAAGCATCCTTCACTCCATGTGGTCCTGGAGGAGACATAGTCATGTCTTTGAAATAGGGTGGTTCATGTATATAGGTTGATTTGGGGTCCCAGGCATAGAGGGTTCCAGAAGGCACAGATAACTGGTTCCACATAGGGTTTCCTTGGGTAATTGCTTCATATGTAGCCTTAAACATATCAGGAAGTACACTGGATTGCACAACCTGAAAGAAAGTGCAAGAAAGCAACAGGATGAATTTCTAATCCTTAAATCATAGCCCCTAGCCTACAGACGATCATCCAAGAGCTATTTAACGTAGTCTTACCTCTGCCACTTCTTCATTGGATGGCCAAATATCCCTGAAAAATACCTGCTTTCCATCTTTCCCCAACCCAATAGGCTCTGTTTCAAAATCAATATCGACCTGCAGCGTTGCCCGAAAAAGGAATATAGAAATATGAACAACATTAGATTAGCAACACTGGGGGGTATATAAGACAAAATGATCAGCTGATCTATGTGTAAAATCTAAGCTGCATACCGTGCCAGCAAGAGCATAGGCAACCACAAGAGGTGGAGAAGCAAGGTAATTAGCCCTTGTTAGAGGATGCACACGACCCTCAAAATTCCTATTCCCGGAAAGTACAGCTGCAGCTACTATATCTATAACACAAAATCCACAACATGATCACTTTCAATAAATCCAACAAGCAGCATCTAAATAACCACTAACTATTAAAAGATATGTACTTGTATACCATTTTCAGTGATAGCGGATCCCACTGCTTCATTAATATCTCCAGAATTTCCAATGCATGTGGTACATCCATATCCAACAATATGGAATCCTAGCTGATTCAAATACTTCTGCAATCCACTGTTAAAACAATGCACGTTTCAGTAAAACTGAAAAGGAGATGTAATTTTCTTGATATGGTATTTTTAGATTATATGTACCTTTTCTGCAAGTATTTGGTTACTACACCAGAACCTGGAGCAAGACTTGTCTTAATCCATGGCTTAACCTGAGAAATTAAGGTGAATCTTTAGTTCCAAATAGTATATACAAAAAAATTCACAAAATTATGTTTCACAAAATTATCCATAATTTTGAGACTAGTAAACAGACCATCAGCTTTAGGCTTCAAAGTTAAGAACTCTTGTAGGATCTAGCAAATTATCTTTGTTTCCCTTCCAAGAATGAAATATGTGGTCAAACATGAAACAAGAGACAAAAGTAGAGAGAGCTAACCTCCAATCCAAGTTCACAAGCTTTCTTTGCAACTAAAGCAGCTCCAAGCATTACACTAGGATTTGAGGTATTTGTGCAACTTGTAATAGCTGCTATGACAACATCTCCATGCTTAAGTTGTGCTGGCGTCCCATGAAATGCAAACTCTACAACCTTACTCTGAAACTCTTTTGGTACAGCAAAACCCTGCAATGGCAAGCAAGAAAGACGAGAACGAGAAAAGGGGAGCAATTTATGCCCTTATGCCAGATACAAACGGTCTAAGATAAGCTATAGTCTAAATACAACAGGCAGACATGGATTTCTGAAACAATTGTAAGAATTCATGACAAAGTGACATATGCACGTATACCCATAATACTGCACATAAAATGAATTTAACATTAGGTAAGATCTTAAGTTTCCTAGGCAGGAATTTTAACGCATCGACTACAAAATTTCACAATTATTTCTGAGTTAACATCCGACCTTGAATCCAACCCTATTATCAAGGCAGGCATGCCAATCTGCTTTCATTTCCTTCAAAGGAACACGATCATGTGGTCTGCAAAAAGTAACCTCCCGAGAGTCACTTTGTGAAAGATGGAAATTTCATACTTATGTTTAAAAGAGTGCACATAAGCAAAACATATAAAAAATACCTACCTCTTTGGACCTGATACACAAGGTTCCACATCGTCTAGGTTTAACTCTAGATAAGAGGAATACACTCTCTCAACTTGGGGCTGAGTTCAAGCAATAATATTGATCAGAAACCATATAGTGCAACAATTTTAACAACAAGTGGATTTTTTGCACAATGTGGTTTAAAGGACTTACCTCACTATAGTCCACAAACATTTTATTAGCCCGCAAATACGACTCTATCATAGAAACCTACAAAAATACAACTCATTCAGCATGTGAAGAACCAAAAAATTTTGTCCAGTTTTTATGAAAAATTACATACAGTATCATCACTTCTGCCAGTCAGTTTCAGATATTGCAGGGTAACATGATCCACAGGAAAGAATCCCATGGTTGCCCCATATTCTGGAGACATGTTAGCAATAGTGGCACGGTCTGCTAAAGACAATTCACTCATTCCTTCACCTGCAAACAGGAAGAAGGGGAAAAAATTACTGGAATGATTACCTAAAGAAGTTGCAGCCGCAAGAACTAAGTGTTAGGTTGTTAACAGTATTGGTATCACCACACAAATGTTATTGAATTTGATGGTATACCATAAAACTCCACAAACTTGCCAACAACTCCATGCTTCCTCAGCATTTGAGTTACAGTCAAAACCAAGTCGGTAGCTGTCACACCATTTCTCAATTTTCCTGATAATTTGAATCCAACCACACCAGGCAAGACCATGCTCATGGGCTGTGTTCAAAGAAAATGAAGAGGTTAGTATGTCCAGATAAAATTCTGTGGAAGCAATTGCAATGCAGCAGAATCCAAGAAACATTTTTAACAACAAAACTTAAAAGAGAGAGAGAGAGAGAGAGAGAGAGAGAGAGTATTGCAAGGATCTCATACAGACATATATACACTATCACAATGACAGAAATACAGGAATGATATCCGAATGATGATTGAAACAAGTAATGTGACGATGGAAATTAAGCAGTCAGTTACCTGTCCAAGCATGGCAGCTTCTGCTTCTATACCACCAACTCCCCAGCCAGCAACACCCAGTCCATCAATCATAGTTGTGTGGGAATCTGTTCCAACGACACTGTCAGGATAAAGGATGTCACCTCTGTTGAAAACAACTCTGCCAAGGTATTCTAAATTAACCTGTAAATGGCCGTTACAACAACAATTATTTTCATGCTAGTGTACAAGGATTGCAAACAGAAAATACACCACACAAATTATGAAATCCACAAATCATAGTGAGGCAAAATAAGCAATCAAAAAAACACAAAAACAAACCAAAATTGTTTCTCAGATGACACAATTACCTGATGGACTATCCCTGATCCAGGAGGAACAACAAGCATGTTATCGAATGCATTTGATCCCCATTTGAGGAAACCGAATCGCTCATTGTTTCGCCGGAACTCAAGTTCCATGTTGGCCTGCACTGCGTTCTCTGATCTTGCCACATCCACCTGGACAGAGTGATCAATGACAAGGTCTACCGGAACCTGCATTATTAAATAGACAACATAAGCATAAAGCCTTCATACATCTTCATCAACTTAACCAAGGTTTATCTCTGAGAACTTGGTCAGACAAATAAACATAAAGCAATTGCCCATCTAATTCCACAAACGAACACATAAAATTCAGCTCACCAATGGGTTGATCTTGTTAGAATCACCGCCTAGTCTGTTCATAGCATCCCTCATGCAAGCAAGATCAACAACAGCAGGTACACCAGTAAAATCCTAAAAAGATAATATATATGTATACGAATATATATAGATATATATATATATATAAGCACATTGAGAACCCACTGAAACACTAAAATATAGGTCATCACATATTCCTATTTACACGTAGACTTACCTGAAGAAGAACCCTGGCAGGTTTGAATGGAATCTCAACCTGTTTGGGACTGGTGTTCTCCCAATCAATAATCTTTTCAACATCCTTGCTCTTAACTTGAAACTCATCGCAGTTGCGAATGGCCGATTCAAGAAGAATCCTAATAGAGTACGGCAGTTTCTCTACAACACAAATATCAATCTCAATTACAAACAGATACAAAATTAAGCCCCAAAAAAAAAGATGTTTGATTCGATCAAGTTTCTCATCAAACAAACAGAACTCACAGATTCAAGAAGAATCATGATCGACTAAAAATCAATCTCAATCACAAAAGAGATGCCAAAAAAAGTTTTTTTTTAAAGTAAAATTCGTTGGATAACTCAAACAAGATTAAATCGATCAAGATGCTTCATTTAACCACAGAATAACAAAAACACACCATTTACAAAAATTCCTCAACATTTTCCCACTGTTTCTCACTAAACAAACAGAATTTACCAATTCTAGGATCGTTGAGAGCCGGCAAGCTATAGTACTTCCCGAACTCGCCACCGTCGGGCTTCTCGAGCGTCTTCAAAATGCTCTTGAACGGGTTTTCACTCGCTGTGATCAACCAAAACCATCAAAAAATCACCACAAAATGGAAACAGATCAAAGAAAAAGTGAATCAATCGTTAAAGTACCCATAGCAATGGTGATCCGAATGCAGCCAAGGTCGGTCCTGATCAGAGATGGAGAGAGAGAGAGAGCGAAAGAGTGAGGGAAAATCGGCGTTGGTAGGGTTTTTAGGAGTGGTTAAATTGCTGATGTGGGCAGAGAAAGTAGAGAGAGAAACGCGGAGCAAAATGATGAAGGTTTGAAGTAAGGAGTGACGTGTCAGACTTATATATATTTTTTGTTTTTTTATTGGGATTGATGAAGATCAGTGAGGCTTTGTCAGAATCCTACACTTATCTGCTCTTTCTCTCTCATAATATCCTATGAATCTGTCTTAAAAAGATCTAATAGATACATAATAGGGGGTTCGGCAAGGTTAAGGTGGTTGCGTCCCTAGGAGAACATTGGTGTCCCTTTTTTCTTTTTGTTTTTGCACTTGCATACCATTAATAGGGTGTTTGGAAGGTGGTGGGAACAAATAGTGAGAACCACTTTTACTGTAGCATATGAGAATTTTACACTATAGTAATTTTTTTTATTGTTACTGTAGCATGTGAGAGCTTTTTACTGTTCATAACTGATTTTGTGGTGGGAACCGTAGTTCCCACCACTTTGCCAAACACCCCCTAAATTATGTGGAGAGCGCAATTTTGCGTCAATAAAATATTTGACAGGCATGGTTATAACTAATTTTTTAGTTCAAAATATTATAATATGTAAAAATTTTATATTTTAGTAATTTTTTATTTTTTATTGTAATATAGAAACACATTGAATGTCTATTAAAGAAATAGACGAACAACTTCAACGGATTAGAAACTTTGTGGAATCTTCCATCGACGTCAAGCGCGAGCCATCATTGACCCCCTCATCATCTAACAACTCTTCTAAAAACTTGATACACCTAGAGGAATAAGTAATGGCGGAAAACAACTAAACTCTCAAGAAATTGACGGCTCCAATTCTCGTTCAACAACCGCTTTATAGAGAGTTCCCTGCCTTTGCAGCCCCATTTGAACTAAAATCAGGGTTAATCCATCTTCTTCCTTAATTCTATGGCTTTGTAGGTGAAGACCCATACAAGAACCTTAAGGAATTCTATGTGGTGTGTTTGATTGTAAGACTGACTGGAATATTCAAAGAATAAATCAAGCTTAGGGCCTTTCCTTTTTCTTTAGCGAATTCTGCCAAGGAATGACTCTACTATCTACCTTTCGGAACTGTCACCACATGGAATGAGATTAAAAGGCTCTTCTTTAAGAAGCAATTCCCTACTTCAAAGGCGGCAACCATCTGGAAGGAAATTTGTGGTATTCGATAATTCAATGGAGAAACGTTGGAAGCAGTTCAAGAAGTTATGTGTAAGTTGCCCTCACCAATAAATTAGCGATCAATTCCTCATCCAATATTTCTACAAGGGGTAATGTCAATGGATAGGAGCATGATCGACGCCGCAAGTGGACGTACACTAGGTGATAAGGCCTCGGAAGCCACAAGAGCTCTAATTGCAAACATAGCAACCAATTCTCAACAATTTAGCAACCGCCATTACCTACCATTGCCACCAAAGAAAGTGAATGAGGTTGGAACCACTTCCATTGAACAACAACTATCTCATCTCACTTCACTTGTTCAACATATGGCTATTGGACACATGCAACAAGCTAAAATTTGTGGAATTTGCTCCATGTAAGAACCTTACACTATTTCTTAACTACAAAGTTGATTCAAACAATGTTTTCAAACCCCTCTAAGGATTGTATTGGTGCATTGGTGATGGAAATAATAACATTAATAAGGATGTTTAGATTGTCAATTCAAACTGTCAGCTCTAACTTGAGAGAAATAATATTAGCAATTCAAATTAGGTAAAGAACAATACTATCATAAAATTAGTTTAGACTAGAGTTATGAACCGATGAACCAAACATACTAAGAGGGTGTTTGAATCGCTGATTCAAACTAAAAACATGGTAGAATTTTCACTTCTACGAAAAAAAGCGATAAAAAACAAGTTTAAAATTGTTTTTTTTATTTGGTATAGTCTGATAGACCAAAAATACTATAAATTCCGGAGGATCCTTGAATTCTAAACACTCAAGATCCATTTGATAAATGGATTTGAATTGCATCATTCAAAATTAATTCAAGTTCGCTTTGATCTTCTTAGTACTTGTTCATTTATGGCTTTATTGGCAATGGTAACTGCAAATTGGATTTTCTAAACTCTATTTAATGGCTTATGGATATTCGTGCCAAAAAGGGTAAATGACAAATTGGTGTAAGCATCATGTTGTTATGAAGTGCTATCTGGATGCTATATGGTTACCAAGAGTTTCAATATTTAAGCCAATTCAAATGATAATGTTTAACGTTTTTATAGATTGAGAAACTTAAACATCCAAACAAAAATAAAGATTGGGAATGTAGTTCAAACTAATTTGACAAAATATGGAGTGTAGTTATTTTATCCATAGATATATGTGAGAAAAATGAAAATTAAAGTAAAACATAAAGAGATATTTACAGAGTCATTTTAGGTGTAGTTTAAACTAAATTTATTATAGTATTTTTTCCTCATAAAATTCAAATTTAAATCAATATATATTCAAATGCTTGTAGCCATATGGTATGGATTTTGGCAGTTTTGAATTTATAGGTCGGTTTGAACAGACATTTGGTATACGTAATAAATAAATTGTTCAAAACTATAAAAATGGTTTAAAGTGGTTAAGATATTTTCCTCCCTCTTAAATTCTAACCATTTAATTAATTATATATGATAAAAGCCTTTCTCGTTATCGTTTTTCTTTATAAATCATAGTTTTTCAAACACTAATTCTCTGATATGAATTTTTATTCTTGTTGTAAACATTTACATATTTATGGGTTTGGTCTTTCAGTCGAAACCGTTAACTCTAACCAATAAACTATATAAAAATCTCAGCAGCTATATAAAAACCAAAAAATTATTATAATATAAAGTATTCACATGTTATAATTTTTTAAACAATATTTTTAATTTTAACCACTCTCTCAAGACATGAGTCCACACTAATATGTGTGGCGTGCTAAACGGACTAATGGTGTTTCAATGGCTAATTGAGTTTTTATTTTCTCCTTTTCGTGGGGTGAGGATTGAGGTTATATTTCCGCTACATTAACATCACAAGCTCGTGGTTGAAAGTCCATTAAAAGTGGCTAAAGTTTGTTTTTATTTTCATTTTTTACTTTTTCTAGTTTTGATCAGCGGTGATGTTGTTTTCAGACAAACAAATAAAAGGATTTACATGTAGTCAAAGCAAGATGGCAAGGATGTGGCCTAAAGACGGGCATGATCATGATTAAATAAAAAACTTTCATGAAAAAAAAATACACAGTCAGACACATGCAACCACCTAAAACGGAAGATGTTGATCGTACAAGTTAGGGATTGAATTTAAATATCAAGACCCACAGAGAAGAAGTCTATTTGATAAAAACAAAAAAGTTCATCCAAAACTTAGTTCAAAAAACCTTCTCAATGAGAATACATATGATAAGGCTTAGACTAAAGTGTAGCCAGATATCTAAGCACCTTCTATTGTTAGCAGGCGGAAGAAACATATTAAGTCTAATTGGAGGAGGCAATACCTCCTCCTTATTACATACATAACCTAGTAAATACAAAAAAAAAAAAAAAAAAACAGAGTTAATCCTAGAGCCGATCAAGGCCTACTGTAGCCACACCATCACTTCTGTCGTTTCCTATTGATTATGAGTTTGCCCTTTCCCCAACAAGCCCTGTTTGCAGCAAGAACATGTCCACCATTGCCCTCTTCCCTGCCCTGGCTAGATCCCCATTGCTATCGGTTGCCTTCTCTTCTTGTTGCTCCCTTCTCCCTCTGTCGTCCTCCCCTCGACCGCGACCAAATCTTTCCCCCCATTTTGTTGTACACAATGTTTCTTGGTCACCCTCCAAGAGCTTTGCCGTTGGTCGCCAAAAAGGTCTCCCCCTGCTTTGTCGGCCTAGAAAACCACCCGCGCCTCTACCCTTCTACCGTGATAATTTAGATGTCCTTTCTATGCCCCGGAATTCCTATTAAGCTCATCCCTACTCGAACGGCCTCCCCTCTCACGGGCCCAAGTCCCGGCAGCTAGCCTGGAGGTGGCGCTAAGCTTTGGACCTGAAGTGAGAGGGGACAAGCCCACTCATTCAAGAAAGAAACTAGTTTCTTTTCTTAAGCGCTAGCAAAGAAAATCAGAAGAAAGTGAAAACTACTTTAATTTATTATGGACACTGTGGGGCATGGTCATGATTCGGATTTCCCAACAATTTGATAATGCTCTTTTTCAACTTATCTAACAAAAAAAAAGGTTAAAAAAAGGTTACTTCATTAAATTATTTATCTATATAAGAAGAAGAAGCTTTTTCTTCAATAAAAAGGGAAAAGAAATGAAAAGAAAAGGATTTCATAAAGTTTCATGCATATAGATGAAGCAACAAACACAAAACACAAACACAATTTTGTTTTCATGTCATTTTTTTGCAGGAAGAAAACCAAATGATATGTAAGTTATTCATACGAAAAAAAACCGTGTTTGTTTTCACTATTCTTAAAGAAAATTACATGTCGTTTATTGGACAAAAACAACATGCCATTACTATTGGAAAGAAATTACATACCTAAAACCAGACGACGAGTTGTATTTTTTCGTTTAGTAATTTATCACATAGAGGACATAAATACATAAAACGACAGGTCGTTTCTAAAATGTTGTTTTGGTGGCTGTCGTATTAAAAAAAAAAAAAAAAAAAAAAAAAAAAACAAAAAACAACGTTGTTTTTTCAACAGAACCTTCAGCTCGATATCATTTCATGCTGGTATAAAAGAAATGTTGTTTTTCTTCTTGAAAGGTACGACATGACGTTTTAGTTTTTTAAATACTAACGATATGTCGTTTGAAAAGGCACGAAAGAAAATGGTTTCTTTATTCTCTCAAGGACAACGTCGGCGTTTTTTCCTCCATGGGTAAGAAAACTACAATTTCGTTTCCGCATCATGAAGAACTAGCATGTCATTGAAATTTGATACAGTTTTCGTCATTACAGGAAATAAATATCGTTATCCTTTTCACAAACGACAGGTCATCTTATATGCTAACTTTGTAGTTTCTTGTGGTTTCTGTCGTTTAAGAGAAGACACGTTATTTAAAATGTCGTTCTGCTAGCTATCTTTTTTAGTTTTTACCAGAAAGGATAAAAACTATCTTCTGTCGCGACGTTTTGGACGTCTGTCATAAAGGAAATGTCGATGCTTTGTTACTTTGTACGATTTCGCTTCTGTCGTTTCAATTATCAATACTAAGCGACATGTCGTTTATATGCGTGGAAAAGTTGTCGTTAATTTCCATTAAAACACAAGTCCCTGTCATTTTTTGTTTTTTTGTGAAGTTGTTTGCAGTATACAAATGATGTATCGTTTTGTTGTTACAAGCCATGCCTTTTATTTTGGATATATATGCATATATATATATATATATATATATATATATATATTCATAAATAAAACCGTGTTGCTATCAAAAAATAGTCCTTAAAAGAACATGTCTTTTTTTCCCACAAAAAAAAAAAGTACACGTCCTTTGTTTTTTTTTTAAGATTATTTCATTTTCAACTCTCACTAACGACATTTTATCCTTTAAACTTTTAAAATATGTCACTTTATACTCTTAAACTTTGTTCCAATTTTACTTTTTTTTTCAGGCATTTATTGCTGTTATGGTCGTAAATTGCGCACCTAAGAGAGGTAAAGTGGTGATTTGTCTTTGCTTGATTAATAAACACGTAGAAAAGGTTAAAAATACTATAAATAGTCCCTAAACAACTACGTAAAACTAGAGTTATAAATACGGATTAGGCTAAATATGTCAGCTCATTGCCCACATATTAGGATTTGACAAAATTATCTGTTATAAATTTTAAACCATGTGGATGCTTGGAGAAAGTTTCCTACTTGGTTTGCAAACTGGTTTGACAAAAAGTTTTCCATCTTTTTCTTGCCAAAATTCATGGTTCTTCAAACAAACAATGACACACTCCACAAAGAATTATATTGGTCTCAGAAGCCTTCTATAAATAGAAGGAGGGCAAGACTAAGCAAGGATTCAAATTCTCATACTTTTACAACACTCTCTACTAAAAAATATAAAATACACGATATGTAATTAACGAGTTTTTAGAAAAACCATCACGTTAAAGGGGAAAAATACAGGAAGTACATAAAAAACATGAATACCGTGATGATAGTGTATTAGTTTTTCGCGACAGTTTACTCTTTTACACTCTATTTTGAGAAAGCATGTAAAAGAGAGTCAAAGTATATGGCGTGTAAATTTAATGAAAAGTTTAACAACCATATTGATGTAGGTACATTAAGTCAAAGAACTATAAATCATTGTATTTTCTCTTTGAGTGTAATCTCATTTTCATGTATCAGATATCAATTTAGAGATTTGAGTTCTCTATGGTTGAAATTTTGATGTCGACTGAAAAAGTGGCTTTGAAAAACTGACCTTCAAATTCATTCAATACCCTTGCCGCGCACATAATTCATTCATTACCATTGCCGCACACATGGTCCCAACATATCATTCACTTAAACATTTTGTGAAGAGGGCATTTTAGTCTAGTCATATTATAGCTTCTACAAAGTTCCAAAATTAATCAAATTTAGGATGCGGAAATTGTACAATAATTATTTTACAGTAAAATAAGTATATTTTACATATTATGTAAGAATTCTAAATTAGTTTCGAGATTCATTTCATATAAGATTTTGAGCTATACCATGAAGACCAAATCTACCCACATAACATAGGCTTTAATAATTTTATTTTAGTTTAATTAACTTATTTACAAATCAAATATAATTACTGACTTTAATATATTCCGCTAAAAATAAAAGATCACGATGAGTAAAATTTTAAATATTAACCTTAAGCTTGTCCACGTATATAACCAAATCCTCTGAGTTGATCCACCATAATGATATTCAAAATTAGAGTAAAACTAATTTCCATTCAACCATATATTACATCTTGGTCTTCGAGCACTATTAATTCATATTAATAGAGAATTTATCTATGATCTAATCACAGACATTTTTTGGTTTATATGATCTACATAACAACTATATCAAATGGTTTGAGAGCTTATTGACTAATGAGCATAAAATTTAAACTGTATCATTTACTTGCATCCCTTGAATATGAACACTACTTCATACATAATTAAATGATTAAGTATAGTTATGGAGTCTTATAAGATTTGCTCAATAACATATAATCATGAGTAATTTACTATATGATTGTTACGGTTTGATTTGGTCAGGTCTAAATCATAAAGTAAAGGCCCAGTATGAGAAGCTAGCCTTCAAAAAGAATGAATCGAATCTAGCAAAAATAGTTGATTCGAGCTCAAATTTGCTACTAGGTTCCCTGACTTAATCACGTGAGGGTTCGATGGATTCGATCACTTTTGGTTCGCTAAAGGAGAATCTCTGCTCATTTTGTTTGGAATGATGATTGGCGCATTATCTATTGTTCTGTCTATCCACTAAGTTTGGGTTTATCGGGATTGATCAAAAGTATTTGAGCTTGATAGGCATGGAGGGACATCCACCAACCCATGAAGCATAATGTGGGGGTGTGGTCCGAAATTTGTCGAAAATAAGAAGTTGCCACGTGTCCCATTACCTTGAGCATTGATGAAGCCTACTTTCGTTACCTGCTGAAGCCCACATCTTGACCTAATACCTATATAAATAGGGGCCAGAAATTTTACTAAGCGCATCCGAATTCCCATATATCAAAGCTTTGTAGAAACAATCCTAGACTCTTTACTTTAACGCAAATTCCCCATTCTCAATCCTTACACTTGTAATTTGTAGCAAGTTCATATCGTAGAGAAGTATAACGATGGACGTCGATCTATTTACAAAGTGAACCATTTAAATCCGATATTTGATATCTTTATTTTTTTACATTTTTTTTTCAGTCTCATTGATATGATTTTTATTATAGTTGTCCCACTATCATGTTTATGAAGCTTACTAAGACCTAATATGGTAATTTGAGGGCTCAAATCTCTTAAATAAAATCAACATTTATAATTTTGACAAAATTTAATTTAATTGTAGATCCAAGATCTACAATGAATTATTCATATAAATAAAGGCTAAAAATTGTATTCTAAATAATAATTAAGACAGATAAAAATTTTTTTATGCACTTATCTTATAATATGGATTAATGATAGTTTCTTTTCTTTTCTTTTCTTTTCTTTTTTGAATTTGGGCGTGGTAGGATTTGAACACCTCATATTTTGGTAGACTTGATTGTGGATTTAGAACTAGACACTATGTCGACAACCACAATGATACATTTTCTTTTCTTATTTGTTATATTGTAATTAATTTTGTAATAACTCAACTACTCACCGTTTCAACAACCGTTATTTCCTATGACTTAATTTTGAATGAACTCTAATTTTGCTTTATTGCACACTATTTTAAAATGCTACACTCAAAATTAATCATTAAGAAACATGTAGAGAAACAAGATTTGTATCCACACTCCAATGGATCAAATCATATTTCAAGATGAATTATCGCTTGCCAAGAGAATATTATTAGGAAAAAAAATATTCCCTTGTTGAAATTCTCGTGCTATCAACGTGAGTATGACCAAAAATCTGTAGTTTCTTTTTTGGGTTGATGAGACATATAGAATACTTATGATTGTAAAATTAGAATACAGATCCAATTTGTAAATATTTCACTATATGGCTTAAAGTTATTATTAAAATAGTTTTGTGTAATTATATAGTACAAAACATGAAATTATTATCTTCATATTTTTTAAATATTTTAAAAATTGAGTTACATTTCAATTTTACGATAATGATTTTGTCATGTAGTAATTTTCTCTTCTTCTCTTGGGTTTCTTAACAATGCTTTTTAAAAATTGTAAGACGAATACATCTACTCTGACTTGTGTGCCTTGAGAGTATCTGGAAAGCAAATTTGAACTCAAACACTATAGCATTTGAGAGCTTTATACTGTAACATACTTTGCTTTACGTTGTAGCATGCGAAAATTTTACATTGTACACTTGTAACACTCCGAAATTAATTAAATATTATTAATGTGTAAAATGGTAAGTTAGTGTGCCATAATAAATATTTTAAATTTAATTTGATCATTTTGTGAAATTTTTAAATCTATGTTATTTTTTATTATTTTAAATAATTTTTAATTACTCTTAATTATTTTTAATTGTTATTTGAAATTTGAAATAAAATAATTTGTCAAATGACCAACACGTCCCACTTTGGAAATACCACGTGCGGGACGTAGTATTTTTAAAAACAACCTTTCATTTTCTTTATAAAATCTCTCACTCTCTCTTTCTCTCATTCTCACTTGCCTCTCTCTCTCCTCTCTCTCTCGTGCACTCTCTCTCTCTCTCTTCTCTCTTGATTCCTCACTCTTTCTCTAAATCTCCCTCAAAATTTTTGAAACTAAATTCAATTTCAAGCTTCGGGTTAGTGGATTGAAGGCTCAGGAATGTGATTGAGCAACCACAAACTCGATTTAAAGCTTAATCCAAGATTAGTTTCAAATTTTCAAAACTTTTTAAATTTTTCAAATTTTCTTGCATTTTGAAATCTAAGCTTTTTTAAGCTTAGAAAACCTTCAATCTAGATTAGATGAACCTAGAATAACTAGAATACAAGCTTTGTTTTATCAAAAACGGATTTAAATCAAGATTTTTTATTTTTCTCCATTTTTCTCTATTTTTGGATTTATTTGAAAATTTTGTTTAAAACTTGTTTTAAAGCATTAAAAAGTAATCTACTGTGTTTTTCTATCAATTATGATCATTACCCATGCCTGAGAATTGAGAAAACAGGTTAGAATTGAAGATTTGGGCTTGGGGAGGCCGAGACCAGTGCCTGAAAAATTCTAAAATTTTTCCAAATCAGCAGCCGAACTTCATGTTCGATAGGCCAGATTCATGTGTTCAGTAGGCTATATTCATTCGACCGGCATGTCGAACCTGAAAAGTTCAGCCGACCAGACTTGGTTTTCGGCAAGTTGAACTTTACAGTTTGACCGGCCGAACGAGGGCCACCGGCAGGCCGATCGGGCATAGTGAAATTTTGTGATTTTTTACTCATTTTCATCGTTTTGAACCCCGATTGAAATTTCAACTTTGTAAAATGATTTTATACACTTAAATGGCACACTAGGATACCATGAGATAGTTTAGTAACATAGGATAGTTTAGTAACATAGGATATCTCAAGTTAGATACTGATAAGTTAAGTTATCATACATTTAAGGTTGTACGTGGATCCGCGGAGCTAACGTATATCAGACCAGGATTACGGTATGGGACACCGACACGAGTATCGAGGTAGGACTTCTACCCTTTTTCTTTAGTAACCTGATTTTAAAATGATTTTTGGTCAAAAAGGGATTTTTATTAAAATGTTTTCAATAACTAATTGAAAGAGCATTTTATTGAATGTCTTTACAAACAGTAGATTGAGGTGGATTTCATAATAAACCTCATAATGAATGTAAATGATTGTATTTTGTAAAAAGAGATTTTAATAATCATGAAAAGATATATATATATATATAATTATGTTTAAGGGCATGATGCCATATCAAAGATCGGGTCGTGTAATGCACGATCTTTGGGGCAGGTCCCGAAACCCAACTGGGCCACTATGGTGGTGAAATACATATGGTTTGCCCAGGAAAAGAAAATGATAATTTTCTGGTCGATCTATTTCAAACTGTTTTGGTAAGAAAAGCTTTTATTAAATTTTTATCTGTTTATTTATTTGTTCTAGTTCATTTTCTACATATTTGTTTGTATAATGAAATTTCTTTTAAAATTTAATACTTTCAAATTATAGTCCTACTGAGCCTTTCGCTCAGATTTTATTTATTTTAAAATCTTACCCCTTAGGTGGATATCAGCTTAGGATAGGAGAAGAGTCTGTTGACCGAACTTGCGACTAATAAAAGATTTGGGTAGGTTGTAGTACAATAATTCAAGGCATGTAAAATCTTAACTAGGTTGTAGTACAATAATTCAAGGCATGTAAAATCTTAACTTTCTCTTTTATTTTGAACTGTGGTTGTATTGTAATATTGTCAGTACTGTGTGTATGCATAAGATGTGGGTCAATAGGACCCATTCTCGTCTCACCTTCTATTTTATTATTTTATTATCTACTCATCGCTTATTTTATTTTATTATTTTATTTGTTCGAATATTATAACTGCTTGTTTTAAATAAACGCTTTTAAAATTATCACATTTTTATTTATAAATTAAATTCTAAAACCTAGTTTTTAACTAAATTTCTATTTAATTAACTTAATAAATCTACCACGTCACCTCCTGTACTCCAGGGCGTGACAACACTATATTAAAACTGATAAGTTTTAACTTGCTTCCCAAATGCGCTAAAAAAAAAGAACGAGTTGATCCAATCCCATGCGGGGAAATTATGTGGAACATCATGGCTATTAATTAATTATTATCTTAATTTCTATATTGAATTATAGTAATGGAAAGTAGGAAGGCTTCTTCCATAATCTTCTTGATTAAGGTGACGATAATCATAATCAAGCACCAGCTGTCTTCTTGTACTTTATTTGTGGAAACTTTCTCGAGAGGGCTTGATTTACTAATTGTACGTTGTTTTAGTTGACTAATCTCATTATTAAAATAATCTTCAATTAATAAATTGGGATTTAGGGTCATGCCGTCATGGTTTAGCTAAACTACCCAATAAAGATTAAGGCATGCAAAATGATAGTGCTGCAAAAAAGAAAAAAGGTCTTCACAAAAGTTATTGATTTCTTGTAATATCTTTAGACTAATTAGTCGATCCAAAATCTAATTTGGTCGTTTGCTTAGATTTTGTCCCACCATTTTTCTTTTGTTTTTTTTTTTTAATTTCTTGCAATCTTCAAGAGAAGATCATATCATTGAGAGATTTAATGAAAAACTATAATTTATATATACTTACCTCAGCATATAAATATGACGTCTTTAATTAATATTTTGCATCAAGAGAATTATCTAGAAGATGCTGAGGGAAAAAATTATAACATGTGAGCACAATGAAAAGACTTGTGACTTGTGAAAGAGGCTTCAAGCAAATTTGATTTAGTTTCTCCTGAAGATATGGGATTTGAAATGAAACCTAATTAGCTTCTATATAGCACTTTCTAGCGGATGTGCCAAAAACAAAAACAAGAAGATGTATGTTGGATTTGAAATTAAACCTAATTACTATTTATAGCACTTTCTAGTGGATGTGCCCCAAAAAAAAGGAGAAAATATATTGGATTTGAAATGAAACCTAACTAATTTTCGAACTTTCTTGATAATATCATTTCGATCAAGCAGAAAACTCTTCCATAGGCCGTAACGTCTTTGTCCAGATTTTTAAATAAATCATCGATTTAGTAACTGTTATGGATTAGCAATCCTAATTATACTAAGAACAAAAACGTAAAAAGAAAATAAACAAAAGAACACTTAAAATTTATAGTAGTCGTGAGAATTACATTCATTTTAATTCAAGTGCTACAGAAGATTCATTATGGTAGAAAAGAAATTTACAAGAAAAATCACACACCGCTAAACATTTTGTGTTTCATCGAACCTCTCTATATTAAACCTTATTTGACGCTATCCTTGTATATAGAAAAATCAAGGCAACCGAATTTTATAAGTATAAAATCTCCAATTTACACTTACTGGAAATTTTGACTTGGGGCTCTACCCCTACACCCCCTGTTGGCCTTATGTCTCCTCCCTAACCACTACAATGACCTCACGGAAAAGATCAATCTCCATAATCCCCTAAATATGGCAATAATTTGTTAAGCATTAAATTAGCCTTTGCAACTGAACATTAACAAAAAAAAAAAAAAAGTTTTTACTCTTTGTTTTTTTAATGAACAAATGTATATTTAAATTAACAATACTACTTTACTAAAAACAGTACAAGTTGGTGCGCGCTATATATATATATATATTTATATATGTTTTCCACCATTTAAAATATTACAGTTCTTTCTTAATTTTATGATCCGCACCAATTTAGACTTTTTAATTTTTTTTGCATTATCTGTAAAATTATTGAGTTTTGTAGCAGACTACTTTGTATAATCATGCAAGGCGTACAAAAGTCCACCACTAATCCTTGAGGACTACATGTTTTCTGGAGTGCTCGAGCAAACTATAGTATTTCAAATTAGTTGGTTCATCACGTCATGAATACAAAATATCTCTCTTATTGACTACCAATCATTATAGATTCAATCTGTGTAATATATATATATATATATGTGTGTGTGTGTGTGTGTGCGCGTGTGTACAGACACACGTATAAAAGTCCACCTAATTAAAAAAAAATGTAATCATAAAAAAAACAAAACAAAACAAAATAATGCAAGAGTCTAGTCTGCTCGTAAAGCAAATAAAAAAAATGATAAATGCCATATAACATTTTCATAATGTATACACAAATCATATATTCACTCATACACAGCACCGTATCAGTTTACAAATTATCATATTTTCTTAAAATTTATAAGTATATCTAGCTTGCGTAACTCCAGTATTAAATTAATTTATTAATTCTAGCATAAAATTTACAAGTAGTTAAATTTTTCTCCCAACACTCCTTCACTCATACCTACGCATATAAATTAATTTATATTATTTATGATATCATGTAGGTCGAACTAATTCCATACTTTCTTTTTGTTTGAAGTGTAACATATATATAAATAAATAAATAAATACATTCATATATATATATATATGTATATGTATATATTCCTATATATATAATATACTGCTGGCATAGACGTACGTCCATATATAATACATATGATTCTGTGGGGGTGCAAGGAATACCTTATCCATAATAATCCGGCATGATCACATCTCTTATGACATTATTTGATGAGGGTAGAACCACGCACTTTTAACATTAAATAATAGTCTTCATCATTGTTGATGAGGACTACATTGCTCGTAAAGTAGCATATATATATATATATATGTATATGAATAAATATAACAAGGATGTTTTGGTCAAGAGGAGACAATAAGAGATGGACAAGTGACTCGGGTATTTTGAAAGGTTTGAATTATTACTACATCATGCCAATTGTTTATTGTGGAAATAAGAGTTCATGTACACAACTAGTGGGCTAGACGTTGCAGAGGTCCTACATGTAACACATAATAGAATTATGAGAGTGCAATGTTTTATTTATTCTATGGATATAAAGGACTTTAATTTGTTTGAGATTGGGGTTTGAATCATAAATTATGATTTGAATCAAAATTACAAAATACTTATTAAAAAAGTGGTTGTGAGTATAATGTAATGATAAATGAACACTAATTTTCACCATAAGTAGATGTAGAATTTAAATTCCTTGTTGGAAGTTATAAAAAAAAAAAACAACTACTACTTTAAAAAAGTGTAATATAACATTAATTCTTTTATTATATGTCAATGTTATACGTACTTTGTTAAAAGTTATTATACCAAATATCATATTGTTACACCCTCAACTTATTTGTATGTAGGATTGATAATTTTTCTTCTGCTTTCATATTTTTTGCCAAAGATGTGAGGCATGTATATTGCTTTTCATACCCACTCTAAATTATTATTGAAATAACAAACTTGCACTGAAACATATATAGTAATTAACTGATTCGTGGGCTAAACAGGTTGGATAATTTTCAAGAACGACATGTTACATGCCATTTTACATAACAACATAGGCCAATAAAATGACTATATATAATAAAGTTTCTTTAGTAACAACTATTTTGGAGGACTTTAAAATAAAGACGGGTCTATATTTTCTACTAGATTATGCTTACAATCACATATTCAACAAATTTATCCAAAGAAAAAATTCTTCAATAAATTGTTTGGAAACGTAGTTCAAACCAATGTTGAACCAAACTTAGTTTGAAATTTAAAATTTGTGAAAGAAACACTGTAATAAAGTTGGTTTGACTTACAATTTTATGGTTTAACTATATTCTCAAATGATTCATAAATTTTATCTATAAACACAAAAACATATCTGTCAATATATTTTTCAGGCTAATTTTACAGTAGGGTAGGAAAAACGCGTAAGATTCCGTTTTAGTTTTAACTCTATATATTAGTTTTACACATACAAACATACATATTGACCTACCTAAACAGGGGAATTCACATAAATACCACTTTTAGACTTAATTTTCATTTATGTAACAAAATGTGAAAAGTACTTATGCCACAAATTTGGTGTACATCCTTTCGGGACATTTTTGTGTCCTTTCACGACATGTCAATATTTCTCTGGGACATGTCGTGTGTCCCTTTTGACATTTTTCATGTCCCTTCTAGACATGTCACCTCCAAAACATTTTTTAGGATATTTTTTATATCCCTCCGGGATGTTGCAAAGTCCTTTCGAGAAATGTTACACATCTCTTCAAGACATTTTTCATGTCCCTTCGAGGCATATTACGTGTCCCTTTGGGACATTTTTCGTATCCCTCCAATGTATTTTGCAATGGGACATAAAAAGTATCCCTTTGGGACACAAAAAATGTCCTTCTAAGACTCTTTTCCTTTATTTTTCTTTCTTCTTGCTAGCATTAGCTCGTCTTGGGTACTGATGACGTCTTCGACAACCAAAAATACAAAAGAAGAAGAATTAACAAACAATAACCATAGCAACAACAACAACAACTATCGAAATTCTCGAACTCAAGCAAAATCATGTCAATTTACACCGGAATCCACTAATCCAATCATCACAGCATCAAAATTCCTTAACTCAGACCAAGTTACATCAAAATCTTAAAGCCCAAGGCCCTGTTGGGATTTTCTATTCACCCTATCATGCCTCAAAATCTAGGAGGTAATATGACGGATTAATTAGGTTAAATAAATTAAATTTTTAATAAAAACTACCATTTTAAAAATTATTAAGTCAATTATAAGAATGTAAGATATTTAAAACTCTTTAAGACATTTGTTAAAATATGAAAGTAGGGAAGTGGATTAAAATATTAAGTAAACAAATACCGTTGGGCCCCACTGAACCCACATTAGTGTGCACATACGGTATCAACAATATTAAATACATAACCACAGTCCAAATAAAAAGGAAATAAACAAAAAATATTACATGCCTTGTTAATAGACAAATACCCTAGATGGTGATTTCCTAATCTTGCAGTTTCTTTCCGATTCTTCAATCTTCCCTAAGCTGAATTCCACCTAGAGGGGGAAAGGTTTTAAAACAAGAAAAATATGAGCGAAAGGTTCAGTAGGACTAAGCTTTTGAAAGCATTAGATTTTAAGCATGTAATTCATTTTTAAACAAAAACTGTAAAACAAGATAAATAAATAAATGAATAACTGACTAAGGCTCATTAAATTTATTCATATCGGTTAATCATTTATTCATCCATAGACCGTCTCATTATCATGTTTTCAGCAAAGCCATATGAATCACCATCGAAGTGGCCCAGCTAGATTTCTGGACTTGCCTCCAAAGTCGCGTTCCCCATGACCCGATCTCTATACATGGCATCATGTTCTATTTTATCATTTTGGATGGTAGTAACCAACACGTTCGATGTCACACCATTATCATGTCTCATTTACTGGATATTCTCATTACGTTCATTATGATCATTCATTATTTAGCCAATAATGAGAATAAGTAATAAACTTCATTTCTTGAAAACATTTAAAAGGAAACACTTTGTAGCCAAAACCTCTTTAAAAACATAGCTACCAAGGAGAAGAGATAGAAGACTTACCTCGATATCTCGTACCAACATTCAATACCCTAGTCCCGATCCGCTATATGTTAGTTTCACTGAACCACGAACAACCTTAAATGGAACTAAGTTTATCAATATCTAGTTTAAGGTATTCTACATCCCTAAGCTATCTCGTGGTGTCTTAATATGCCTTTAGGGTTCACAAAATCATTTTATGAGATTAAAACCTTGATCTAGGTTTTAAACGGGCGAAATGAGTTATTTTTTCACGAGGTCTGGTAGGCCTACCGGAACCCCTGGTTTGGCATGTTGGAATCTATAGTTTGGCCTGTCGGCCAGCCAGGACCGGCCTGTCAAACTGGACTAGGTTCGGCCTATCGACCAGATGCATCCGGCCTACTAAACCTATGAATCTGACCTGCCAAACATTGAGTTTGGCCTGCCAAACTGGAAAAACATGGGAGGTCTGAGATTTCAATTTTCGGCCTCTCCAAGCCCAAAAATCAATTTTAAACCTATTTTTCCAAGTCCTAGAGCATATATAATGATCATAAATAATGATGAATAAACATAATAGAACACATTTAAACAACTTTAAGCAAGATTTTCATAGAAATTTCAAAGAAATCTGAAAATGAGGAAAAAGGAAAAAAACTTGATTTAATCAAAATCTTGCTCAATCAAGCCTAGATTCTAGATGATTTGAGTTCTACTAACTTAGATTAAGTGTTTTCTAAGCTTAAGAAACCCAGATTACAACATTTTAAAGAAATTAAAAAATTTAGAACAAAAGTTTAAAATTTGAAAAATAAAGAAATTAATCTTGAATCAAAGCTTAAAATCGAGTTTGTGGAGACCAAATTGTGTTCTTCACCTCCCAGTCTAGCTAAGAATCAAGCTTGAATTCAAAAATTTGAATCAAAATAGAGAAAGGGAGAGAGAGCAGCGTGGGAGAGAGGGAAAAGAGAGAGAAAGAGAGTCTGAGGGAGCGAGGGAGAGTGAGAGCGAGGGGGGGAGATAAATAGAGGGGAATGAGTGGTTTTGCAGAGCAAAACCGTGTCCCTGGCACATAGTTTTGTAATTGGGACATATCGGGTATTTGATAAATTATTTTTTTTCAAAATTCAAAATAACATAGAGAAATAATTAAAAGTGAGATAAATTTATATTACTATAAAATACTTAAATTAAGTTTAAATTTACATTAAGGCATACAAATCCACCATCTAAACACCAATTATGCCTAATTAAATTTTTTGGGTGTCCCATTGTCGTCGACGTATGTTTTGTTAGAGTTCCACATGCAATGTCAAGGTTCGGAGTTAAAACGTCCTCTTCTAGGGACAACAGATCGCAATTATGGCATCAGAGGGTGTCGAGTAAGAGAAGCTCCAAAGGACGAAAGGTCAGTGGACGGAGAGAGAGGATCTTGGTCATGGCATTGAATCCTCCTCCTTCAAGGATAGTGAATCTCGATCATGGCATCAACCGAGAGTCGGGTGGGAGAAGCTTTGGAGGAGGAAAAGTCAATGGAGAGAGAGAGAGAGGAGAGGAGAGAGAAGAGAAAGAGAATGAGAAAGGAAAGGACATACCAGACAAGAAAGAGAAAGAGGAAGAAAAAATTATAACATATGCTTTTTCAAGTTTTAAAATTTGTAGCATAAAAATAAAATTGGATAAAAAGATGGCATATTGTGTAATTTTCTCCACCTATATATATTTGTGTGTGTTTGATTTTTATATGTTTAAATTTGGGATCTGACAAGACAATTCTGGGACCAACCTAATTATATGGACCGCCATATTATCTATTAGCGCTGAGAGGCATGGCATGAACTTGTAAGAGGATAATATTGTTTCACTTTATAAGTTTCTTTTTTTTTTTTTTTTTTTGAGAATATACTTTATAATGTTAAATGGGGTTCAAATTTTGAACATTTCTATCCAAAAAGATAATTATGGGTGCAATATTTCATATCTAAGGACCATCCCATTATTTATATGTAGTCCGACATCATTTCATCTTAGCTTTCTTTAATTTTGTTTTTTGAAAAAAGATAATTTTTTAAGACAATTTTCTAGTGGGGGTTTCGAATGAAGTTTTTTTTTTTTTTTTTTTTTTTTTTTTAAAGTAGCTGACTATACAATATCTTTTTTTTTTTTTCAAAGACAGATGGTAAGATGCTATTGCATTTTAGTAATATTTTTCATAGTGGACCAAAAAAAAAAAAAGGTTTTAATATCTCAAACTTCATGATTGAAATCTAATTAATAGTTATCCATGATCCAAATACTATAAATTATTATTCACACGACAAGCAGTGAATGAAAATGACTAATAACCAATGACCACTAAATAAATAACGTCATGGATAAAGTAGGATGAGACTCGAATTTGAGAGGATGTTTTCATGATTCAAATCTTATTTGTTGTTATTCATGATCTAAATATCATTGCCCACAAAACATGATTACTAAGTGAAAAGACATGAATAATGAGACAAGACTTGCAGTTGACTTTCTACGTGGCCAATGTTAAGTTACATTTTTATTCGACGAGACCCCGTGTTCTTTGTTCAACATATGAACAAAGCGTTTAACGAATCAATCAACTTAAAGTCAACCTTGAAAAATACGTTCAAAAGAAGCGTCCTAAATAAATTGCACAGATTAACTAATGAAATACACAATTCCCAGATGTATGATATTAAATTAAATGCTTATTAGTGATATTTACACAAATTCAACTAGGAAACGAAAAAAAAAGGGTGTATTGGCATTGTGTGACACATACGCTGTATTTCAAACTCTCCACCAAAAAATATGTATATGTTTTTAGCCTTCAAATTTGTAGAAAAAAAAAAAGATTTTGACCATATTTAATAGTTCAAAATACCTAACGGAGAAATATCCTATATATAAGGTGTTTGAAAGAATAGTTGAAACTACACACTGTAGTATGTAAGAGCTTTAAACTGTAAAAAACTTTAACTTTACACTATAACATGTAAGAGCTTTACACTGTTGTGGTTTAAACTATGTAGTTCAAACTACACACTATAGCATATGAGAGCTTTATATTATAGTAAATTTTAACTTTGCACTGTAACATATGAAAGTTTTACACTGTTATGGTTTAAACTATGTAGCTGAAACTACTCTTCCAAACAAAGCAATAGTAGTGTTAGCACATCACTAACTATAATATTTAATTTTGCATGTGTTTATAAAATTAGTTCGAACCAATTGATTTGAACTCAAACAGTATAAAACTTTTTTTTTTCTACATTGTAAAGTAAAAGTTAATTATAATGTAAAGCTCTTTACTACTAGTGTAATGTTTTAAATTATTTGGTCAAGGTTTCCACACATTGTAGCTGCCAAAAAAGAAAAGAAAAAAGGGATGAGAAGATTATTGCTTTAAACGAGAAAAAAAGAAAGAAAATTTCCTCAAAGCATGTGGTCCATCCATCCAAGCAAAAACTAGCCAAGTGGACATCACATGTATTTTACTTGGCTTTAAAAAGATAGAACGTAGCTATCAAATACAATTCTTTACTGCTTAAGTATAAATCGTTAGACTTGCATACTATATATGTGTGATGTTATATGCTAAAGGTACTTTTTTAAAAAGGATACGTGTTCTAAAATATGAAAAGATAATACAAACACCAATCCACACACCATCTTATATTAAAAGAAAAGACAAAATGTGTTTTTTAGTTACCTTGACTAAAATATCCAAAAATAAATGTTAATAATAGGTTCCACAAACAGAAATAGTTAAAACATAGATTAAAGATCGAGCACACTTTTGATTCGTTACGGTATACTTCATCATTAAATGGAATGTCTAAGCAACCACTAAGGTCATATAAAAAACCGCAAAACAATAATTCTTACAAACTAAACACACAATCGAACATTAAATAAACAGGATAAAAGCATGAACTGCTCAAGATTTTAATGATATTTTGATGTATTTTAGTTTGTTTTGTATAATATTTTGATGTATTTTTATTATGTAATTTGATTTTTTAAGTAATTATGTAATTTAATATTTATATATGCATAATAATAGAAACACCTAGTCATTGTAAAGCGATAAAGAAACAAGCAAATCCATAAATCACACCTATTTATTAAAAATTAAAGAGGGATTTTTCACACATAAATTCTTGATAGGTTATTTACCCTATTATTAGTACGTTGTTCTAAATTGTTAGATTTTAATTAAGTGGTATTAAATTTAAGAAAATCTATTAAATTTATGTACTTTTTATTATGTTTAAATTTAAATATAAATAGTACATAAAAACACCAATAGTGTAATGCCAAATATATGTGAGTAATGGTATAAGTTGCGTGTTGAGAAGATCACGGAAAAAGCCATCGCCACCCCATTGGCTTTCTGCGTCACACTTTTGTTGAAAAATGAACTGTGAATCATGCATATTTTGCTAAGAATATATATTTTCAAGAATATTTTTTTAAAAAAAACATTTTTAGAAATTTCTTTCTAAAATGTTCTTTCTATTTTTTTAGGGGCGATGGCTCATAAGAAAAAGCCATTGCCACCCCCTCAAAAAGCGATGGTGTTTTTTTTGAAACTTTTTTGACAAAGTTTTTTTTTTCTTTTTTTGTTGTTGTTGTTATTATTATGTCTAAAATAGAAAAACTCCATCACTTTTAGGATTTTTGTAGAGGATGAGTTAAACCCTTCTCTTACATCAACGCGTAAAGATTTGTCAAAACAGATTAGAACCTTCTTATCTATTTCTCCTGTCTTTTTTTTAAACCAAAATTTTGATTTTCTTTTTCTTTCTCAAAAAAAAAAAAAGAAAAAGAAAAAGAAAAAGAAAAAGGGAATCTCTCTCTCTGTCTCTCAGCCCTGTGGGAGCTTTAAATGCGAGTTGGTTGATTTGGTTCTCAATCCTTAACGAGCAAGCGACCATCCAAAGCGCACCCATATTTACGTTCATATATACATATATATATATATATATATATATCTACAGTATTTCTATGCATCTATATTTATAAGAAAACATCTTTAAATCTGACAAAGTTAAGAAGAATCAACGATATCCAGCTGCCCAACATTCAATCTCCTGTTTAACCTCCCCCCACAAAAAAAAAAAAAAAATGGATTTTATTGCTCATCCTTTTGGTTTTCCTCTTTCTTCTTCTTTTTCTTCGTTTTCTTCGTTTGGGAATTTCGTGGAAAAAGTTAAGGATTTCTTTAACTTCGCCGTCTCTGCGATCATTGGCAACATCTTCTCTGCGATCTTCACCTTCTTCTTTGCTTTAGGTTCGTCTTTTTTTTTTTTTTTTTGTTCCCTCTCATTTCTCTCTTTTTTTAAGGTTTTTTTCGTTCATCTTCTTCCCCATTTTTTCCGGGGTTTTATTTGTTTTTTTCTTTGTTAATAAGTTGTTGAATGATTTGTGTTTTTTGATGTGTTTCTTCTGTTTTCTTAACTGGGTTTTGGCTGTTGTTTCCAAAATATTCTCTCACCATGAGAATTTTGCATTTCTCTTTGCTTTGCGTTTGAATTTTATTGAAACCCCAATATTAAAAATCAAGGCTTTTTCATGCAGAATTGAAAATTTCTATATGGGTGGATTTCGGATTGTTGATCAAAGTTAATAAAGGATTAACATTTAAAGAAAAATGGTTTTTTGGTTGTTGTCTCTTACCATAAAAAATCATTTTTTGGTGGCAGAATCGAGTTGTGTGATGGAAAATGGTATGTGGTATGCCATTGTTTTGTTGAATTTAGATCGTTGATCAAAGTCAAAGAGGGATCTACCGTTTTGACAAAAAGGGGTTTTGGTTATTGTCTCGTTGCTATTAAAAACCCAGACTTTTTCAAGGCAGAAATTGAGTTTTGTGAGAAAAAATAGCATGTGTGTATGTATGCCATTGATTTATTGAATTCAGATTTTTGATCTAAGTGGAAGAGGATCCACATTTAGACAAAAGGGTTCTTGGTTCTTGTCCCTTATCATCTTAATCAAGAATCTAAAATCAAAATTTGAGAATTTTGATATGACTTTCTATATATGCAGTTGTTATTAAAATATTGGGGTTTTGATGATGCAAGTTGCAAAGAGCTGTTCTGTCTCATAAAATTGTTACTGAAAGAAATGATTTTTTTTTAATCTTTTCTTTTTTCAAATGTGCAGTTGGGACCTTATTAGGAGCCATGACCGGAGCATTGATAGGCCAAGAGACAGAGAGCGGATTTGTTAGAGGTGCTGCAGTGGGCGCAATCTCTGGAGCTGTTTTCTCTATTGAGGTGTTTGAGTCTTCTCTTGTTTTGTGGCGGTCTGATGAATCTGGAATTGGGTGTCTCTTGTACTTGGTGAGCAATCTTTTAGCTGAGAATTGGTGATTTAGAGAACTTCCATCTTCAAGTTTGAGACTTGATATTTGCAAGTAAATATATTTTCTCTGAACCCATTTCAATGTTTTCCTTATTATGCAGATTGATGTCATTGCAAGCCTTCTAAGTGGGAGATTAGTTCGTGAGCGAATTGGCCCTGCCATGTTAAGTGCAGTTCAAAGTCAGGTAAATTACAAGCAATTCTCCATAGAAGTTTCATATACTGACTAGTTGTTGATGTGCAAGACAACAATAACCCCAATACTCACTTTACTAACAGTTTCTTGAATATCATCAATGTGAATGAAAAACCAGATGGGCGCGGTTGAAACTGCCTTTGATGAGGTCACTAACATCTTTGACACTGGTGGTGCCAAAGGGTTGCCGGGGGATTCTGTTGAAAAGATCCCAAAGATCACAATTACAAGCAACAACGATGTGGACGCCTCCGGCGAGAAAGTTTCTTGCTCGGTTTGCCTTCAGGTTCAACAAAAGTTCTTTATCTCGACTAAATTTTGGTTTCTCAAACGGGCAATGATACGCACCATTAAAATTTTGTCGTGAACATTTTGAATGCATATAAGTCAAGTTTCGTAGGTTCTGTAAAACTGAAATATGTGTTTTTTCTTAACTCTTTTTCACCTTTAACTTGATATTTTCACGATGTGTATCGTTTTTCTTCTCAACCGAAAATTTTGAAACCGCGGTTAATTATTGAAGCTTATGTGGTTTGTTTTCTTAAAATGATGCAGGATTTTCAGCTTGGAGAGACTGTTAGAAGCTTGCCTCATTGCAATCACATGTTCCACCTACCATGCATAGATAAGTGGCTCCTTAGGCACGGTTCTTGCCCATTGTGCAGAAGGGATTTGTGATTCTACTTGTGTAAATTACAAAACCAAAAAAAAAAAAAAAAGAAAAAGATTTTTGCTGTTATTTTTTTGCTACTTATACAAATATTAGGCCGTTTGCCTTTTTTTTTTTCTTTGATTTGAATGGTTGGTACGTCGCCGCCCCTCCCACTAGATCCCTCATGTTACATCATGAGTTGAATGTGTAAAAATTTTGATTTTTGAGTTATGATAGTTTTGATTTATTTTGTGGATTCTCTTGTGTTCTTCATTTCTGTGTTTGGTCAAAGAAAAGTCTCGGGCTATCTACTGATTAATCATTGGTTTAATTACCTCTTGTTTTTTTATAGTGATAGGAACCACAGTTTTTATCATAAACTCAGTTATAAACAATGTAAAGTTTTTATATATTATAATAATAATAAAAAAATTATTATAGTGTAAAGCTCTCATATGTTACAATAAAAATGGTTTTAATCAATAGTTTTTATCACCTTTCAAACACAACGTTACTCTTAAAACTAGGAATACAATAAAGAAGCAGAAGAAATATTCCATGAAAATTCTGATTTAGCTTATTTATTTATTTTACCTATTTGTTCTTTATTGAGATTCCATGAATCTGAAACCAACACATTCCTAAATTTTCTGGAGGATTAACACGAGGTGACATTTTGCAATTCTGAATCGTCATATAATATCAAAAAAATTAAAATTTTAAAAACGGAACTTAATAAAAATAATATGATGGTTCGACGAAGAATTATATGTTAAAAAAAAATCTCCAAATTTTTAAGTACGTTTATGATGGAGGGTTGCTCTTGGACTGGGAATCCAAAGGACATCGTTTGTCCTTTCAGAATAGCGTATAAAAGGCTAGTCATAAATAACGACGGGACACAAGACCATACCCTACAGGACACAAGGATGATAAAAGTCATGCTTTTATCAAAGGCCGGGTCCAGAATTTAGATATTTTTTGTACACATGATAGTCTGTCCATGGAGCAATGGACATTGTTAGGTAAGAAAATTTTGGTCACCTTCTATTAGTTAAATAATCTACCTGAAATTCCAAAAAAATAAAATAAAATAAAAAGGAGCGTGGTTTATGAGCTATATAGTATTATATAGCGCTAAAAAATACTTGTTCAGTCTAACTCATTTAAGTTTGAATCATTTTAGCTATAATATTTTCTTTTGAATTGTTACAATATTTTTAATTCGAACTTTCAGTTCTAATGGTTCTGTAGATAACTCAAAGACTATTTTCTTTAGAATGGAAAAAAAAAAAATTAACTAGAGTCTTGGGAACAAAATAATGTTACAATTTTGAAATGTTAACAGTAGGGTATGAAAAAAATACCTGTCTTTGTTTTGAATTGTGAGTTTTATATCCAATTTTGTATTTTCTTTTTTGTTTTGATATGATTTTAGTCAAATTTAATTTTATGGAAATAAGCATTTTGTAAAAAACCTCGTCACCTGGTCAACTTTATTTTTGCATTATTTATGTACTTATTATTGAGCAATTGTATGTATGAAATAATTTTATTAATTAGTACTATGTTGAACACTATTCAAATGGGACTTTTGAAAAACAGAATTATTATTTCAGAATTATTGTTAAGATGTTTTATGTTGTTCACTCCTAACAAGTTAAATTTTAGTCTTACTATGTGTCAACAAATAATAAGCACTTATTGGAATTGAGTGGCAAAATGCAACTAGCAATTTATTTCCTATCTCATTTTCTTTTTTTAAGAAAAGATTCCAATGGAGATTATTTGGCACACTGTCTTTGTCAAGTTCTAACTTCTAAGTACTTTTTTTTTTTTTTTTTTAAATTTTGTCTTGCTGAAATTGTTTTCCTCTTCCGTTTCTTTCTGAAATGACAAAAGATCGTCTTTTGAGCTAATATGAAATTGACCGGTCATTACATCCCCTACAACCCTCCTTGAAATGAAGTACAGAAATTTCAACATGTTAGGATTGGTTGGGGAAATAGGTTAAAACTTAAAATTAAAACTTAAATACTGTTATATGTAAGAGCTTTATACTGTAGCAACTATGGTAGTATGTAAAAGTCTTATATTATAGCAAACTAAACTTATTTTTATAACGTATTTATCAAACGAAGCATTAGTAGTTAATATCGGTGTTTTCTTCTGTATTAGATATCGTTTTAGACAATTTCATTAAGTCTTTGAAAGGGATTTTTAAGACAAAAATAATGATATATAGGTTCTTACATAAAACTAATATAGAAAAATCGTAATAAATAGCATTTTTTTTTCAAAAAAAAAAAAGTAACAGAACAAATTTTATTTATTTCAAATTAGTAATAATATTTTAAAGCTATTGTTAGTGTAATTATTCTTGCTAAAATAGAGGATTTTCCTAAGGTGCCAAGCTCAATGTACGAGACTTCTCTGATCAAAAATATTATTATTTTTTTTTTTTTACATATCTAATAGCTGAAAAGAAAATGTCTCTCGATGGGTTTTTTTTTTTTTTTTTTTTAATAGCTACTGTAAACATCCTTTTAAATAAAATGTTGGTACAATATACATTCCTAAACTATAAAACTTTTTTCTTCCCTTCACTTTCTGTCTAGTACGTTAACAGTTTGGGTCATTATTCCAAAATCTCAACTTGACCTTTTCATGTAGGTATAGGTATACATTTATTACATGGATGTGTACTAGACTTACTCCGGCCACAAATATTCTTTATTTTCTTTTAATTAATTTTTGAAAAAATAAAAAAAAAAGTTTAACAATCATGTGAAACCTCTCACATGATTCTATACCCTGCTTTTCTGTAATTGTCACTTAAGCTTTAGGGCAAATCATGATCAAGCTCACGTCTTAGGGGCCAATAGCCATATACAAGGTCAAATTTCATGTCGTTTTCCAAATACCCTTTTGTGTTTATGCAAGGAACTAACAAAGTGAGAAATGAATTTTCTTTTTTTCTTTTTGCCTTTTTTTTTTATATAGTTGCCCAAGTTGGATTTAGTTGTGCCACATGTCACCTGGCAATCTTTGGGGCTTTGGTGAAAGGTATTGGATCTCATATGCCTCATATATTGCCCATAATTATGAATTTTTGATTTTAGCAAGGAGAAAAGAAAGACTATAAATTTTATTTCAGTGGACCGACTTTGATTAGCCAAAAAGAAAAGAAAACAACTAGTAACTTGTTTTGTAACAACCAGCCAACCTTAGATGAGTGAGATCTAACCAATGCTAAATTTTCTTGGTGAAAGATATTATTTTTTTTTTGTCTTTGTATATAGTTTTGGTGAGAATAATATTTATGGAGCCCAGATATAATTCAGTTTACTGATATTATTGGATTTTTTCAAAAAAATTATTTTTAATGCACCTCTGTTGATCGGGTCATATTGTATGATTTTTTTTTATTTTTTTTTTGAATTTTTTTATTATTTTTGAGCATCTATTTTAATGGTTATTCTTTCACTGCGCATATGTATGCATACATTAATTTCATAATTTTTTGTATCTAAAGTATAGTTTTGGTGAGCATAATATTTATGGAGTTCGTGTATAACTCAGCTTGATAATATTATTGGCGTTTTTTGAAATTATTTTTAACGAACCTCTGTTGATTGGGCCATATTGTATGAATTTTTTTTTATTATTATTTTTTAAATTATTTTATTGGTTATTCTCTCTATGTATATGAATGCATAGATTAATTTCATAATTTGTATTTCTGATCTTCTAGAAGGAGTAGAGGATCATAAAACTATGTTCGGACCATCCAAAACCAAGGATTTTTAATTTGAGTGAAAAATACACTTTAGTTTTTAAATACGATTAGTGACACTGATTATCAAGTCCATGCACAAAACAACGACCAAGGAAGACATAATACAACGTCATTTGACTAATATAATTAGGAAAACTAAAATTAATCACAAGATTAGAGTACTATAATCGCGTACTTATCCATCACGTCTACAATTCTAACCAATCATATTCCATTAAATTCTTAAATTGATGCATAAAATATTTTAATAATATTCACTAATTAGAGAGATTCAAAGATGCAGGCACCCCTTTTGGACTCTAACAAGCTTTGCCCCAAATTAGCAAATATTATTAGGTCACTCTTTTCCTTCTTTCTAATAGGGAATTAATTTAGTTACATTATGAATACTATTTTTATTATTAATTTTTGGGGTTGGTCATCAGTCACATTATTTTATACCTAGGAGTCATGTTACGTTACCTTATAAAAAAATTCTCTAAAAAATATTAAAAAAAAAGTCACCGGCAAAACCACTCAAACTTCACCAACTCCTTCATGTCTTGCAATTTATTGTCACTTTTTGAGCTCAATAAGCATCCAAATTTAGTGCCTCTTCTTGGTTAGGAAAAAAGGATATGTATTTACACGCATAAACAGCTTTAATGAATTGTTAATAGTTAATTTAAACGTGTTATTTTGTCCTATATGCCGTCTTAGGATTCGACCAAGTCTTTATTAGTATATGGGATATTATAATGACACTTCCAAAGCATATATAGACTTACATATACAATATATATATATATATATATCATGTATATAAGCAGCCGGCAATTGAACAATTTTTTTGTGAGCCATTATTTATATTTTTGTCACTCTCTTCTTCTTTTCTCTCTCCCTCTCTCCCCACGCCACCGAATTAATCTCTTCTCAATTAAACTGTTTAGTACTAAGGAAGAAAATGGGTGAAACTATGCCTAGTGGAAAATGGAACTATAGGTTATATCTCAAAGTGTGAGCTTGAGTTTAGATTTAATAATTTAGCACTCATCTTAACATAGGAGAAATGGCAAATCATGGGCATGATAATACAGTGAAAGTGGGTTCACCAATTCCTAGTCATGATCATGATGATCATGCTTCTCATGGTAAGAAGTACTTATGGGGAGGAATAGTTATTGGCATTTTGACAGTTTTTTTGGTCGCCTCATTTTGCTACCTTTTCAAGAAGATCCTCCCTGCTCTTAGAAGAAAAACTCAATTGCCTCTCATGAAGAAAAAAGGTGAGTTGACACACAATCATATATATATATATATATGAATAGATGTATAAATATGTATTCATAATATTGTATATGTCATGACAATTTCATTTATTTTGTAATGACACTATTAGGAACATTGAAAGATGAGAACAACATGCTGAGGAGGTTTGAGTTAGAGGAAGTAGTGAAGGCAACCAAGAACTTTAGCCAAGAATGCTTGTTGGGTTCTGGTGCTTTTGGGAAGGTCTATAAAGGGGACTTTGATGTTGAAGGAACTTTGGCTATTAAGAAACCCCACAATGAGTCATATCAAAGTGCTGAAGAATTCATGAATGGTAATTAAGCCTAATTTTTTCTTTAAAACCTTTACCAACTACTTTGGGGAATTTTTTAGGAGGGTATTATTAAAAAAAAAAACTACTAATATGGCGTAATTATGAATTATTAAATCATATTTGATGAATATTTGACGGTCCAAATCTGTGCATTTTTAGTTAAGTATTTGTTTTACCCTATTGAAGACTTGTCTAACTTTTTTTGTGTGGTTCCTTTTAACAGAAACGAGACTACTCTCGAGAGTAAAACATACAAATCTTGTTAGTTTGGTTGGATTTTGTGAAGAACCTGGTATGTAACACATTACCAAATATTATTATTGTTGGAAAAGGATTCTTAAAGATCATTATCAAGTGATGTCCTTTCTAAAAATTGTATGTCACGTAGTTTCAGAAGCTGTATGTTTTAATTGTATGAATTGGTGGGTTTTTCTTTGATGCTTTGGACAGGCGCAAAAGGGTCAAAAATGTTGGTTTATGAGTATGTTCCAAATGGTTCTCTGCTGGAGTACATTACAGGTATATACTTTTCATCAGTGAATCTGCTTCTTATCCATTTACAACAACAAAATAACAATAACAACAATAAGAAGTCAAGAATAACAAACCAACATTTTTCACACTTTTGCCCCTATCCGTAACAATAATAATAGCGAAGGTTTTAAGTTGTTGGATTAACCTTCTAAATTAATTAGTCATGTTTGTCTTGGTTGATGTTTAGCTTCTTATTCAATTACCCTGTAGGAAAAAGAGGAAGGAGCTTAAATTGGAGGCAAAGAGCAAACATAGCCATTGGAGCAGCAAAAGGTATAATAATTAACATACAAGGAAAAAAGAGATTTTCTGATATTTAATAAGTTATAAAACAAGAATGCATCTTAATAATATTCCAACTAAAATTTGACGGTTAGGAGAATGTATTTTCATATCGTACCACAAAACTATAATTATTATTAATTTCAAAAAAAAATTATTTAACTAATTAGATTTACAACATTGTGCAGGAATTGCGCACTTGCATGAAGGGATAAAGCCAAGCATAATCCACAGAGATATAAAGCCAAGCAACATATTATTAGGTGATGGGTTTGAAGCAAAGGTGTCTGATTTTGGACTGGTCAAGTGTGGGCCTACTGGGGACCAATCACACGTCAGCAGCCAAGTTAAGGGAACTCCTGGATATCTTGACCCTGCCTACTGCTCAAGCTTCCACTTGACCCCATTCAGTGATGTCTATAGCTTTGGTGTTATCCTTTTGCAGCTTATTACTGCCAGGCCTGCAATTGAACCAGCTAAAATCAATTCAAACTATCATATTATAGAATGGGTAAGCAATATGTCACTTCTCACAACTACAAACTTTGTTTGCATACAAAGGGCTTTTATGAAAATTATCTATGAGGAACACGCATTTTTTAGCGTTTATATTATTTTTTCCTATATACTATAATATGTATAAAAAGATTTTCGAGAATTTTTTGATGGGGTTTCCGAATATTTTTATTTGTTTCTTTCTTTTTTATAATACTGACAAGTAACATTAGTTATTGAATATTTATATACTAATTCTTTGATACGACCTAAAAAGAAAAATATTCTATTTAGTTTTGTAGCGTTAGATTTTCTTTTAAATTTTGTCAAATTTGTAACCTTTTTTTTTTTTCATTATGATATGATCTCTAATATGTTGTGGGAAGCCCACTTATGGTAGGACCCTTTAGAGATGATTTAAAAAGAATTGATGGATAACATTGGATCAAGTTATATCCTTTGAACAAAAATGCAGGCAAGGCCTAGCTTGGACAGAGGAAAAGTTGAGGACATACTGGATGTGAATCTTCTGTCAGAGCCTTGCAACATGAAGATGATGCAGACGATGGGGCAACTTGGACTGAGATGTGTGGAAAACACACCAAAACAACGCCCCACAATGACCCAAGTTTGGCAAGAACTGCAAGAAGCCCTCCATCTAGCAGAAAACTTTATCAGCAAGCAACCCTCTTGGGATTCTCATAAATCAGTGGATTGTGAGTACTCTCAGAGCAGCTTTGTGAGCATAAATGGGATTGGATTTCAGAGGTTTCATGTGGAGATGGAGAGCCTCTCCTTTCAGAGCACAGTCTTGAGCTGTTTGGAGAAGAATAATAGTATTAGTCATGTTGATATTGAGAAAAACAGTTTGAAGGGTATATATGAGGAAAAAAGTAAAGAAGATGCTTGTTGAGCTTCACTATTAATGTCTATTAGGATCTATATGTTTTCTCTCTTTCTCTCTTTTTTCATTTTGGCCATTTTTCCTTGGCTTGTTATTCTATGGTGAGAAATGTGGTTGGCTTATAGTGGGCACTTTGTGAAATTGTCAGGATAAGATATTTACTCAATCATAATGGACATATATTATGTATCAAGACCTCATGCTTTTAATTAGATGATACAGAAAATCCAGAGTATATATAGAGACAGAAAGAAAAGAATACTAATAACATTCTCTTTCTCACTCTTTGACTTCATTGTCTTGACAAATAGAATCTACTAATATAGTAGATTATAATTTCAACAGAAAATAAAATAGTGGAGTATACGTGTCGGATAATAAATATAGAGAGTACAAACGAAAATAAGAAAAAAAAGTGTTACTTGTACTCCTCACACACACACACATGGCATGGCTGTCATCCCTTTGAGCACTAATTCCTCATCAGATCTTAACCTTTCAAAGTACTTTAAATATAACGTGATGGTTGTAGATAAAATAAAGGTTATGAATAATAAAAAAAATTAGTAGTTGTTTAAGTCCACTTAACCAGTTGGCTCGACTTGGTACTTTCGATGAAAATATATATATATGTATGTATGTATGTATATGTATAAATATATTTATATATATGTATATATATTATGATAAATCAGAAGAGACAAAGGCAAAGGAAAGAGGATTTACTAATAAATGACCATAATGAAATTGCCAATTAAACTCCAAATTTTTCTACATTTATGTGTGTGTGTGTGTGTATATCTTTTTCGTTTATGTTCCTAAACTGCAACTTTAACAATTATAAAAAGCCCGGGAACGTTAATCTATCTCACGTTTCTCAGCCTTCAAATCAAGGTTCTCAAAGTTCATTATTCTCACCTGTTACTGAATTTTAAGTGGATCGCCATATATTTTGAGTGCAGCCTGTGAGAACTTCCCCAAGGACTCGAAAACTGCGGAAAATCCTGTCGTAAATCCACTCACGGCTATTTGTTGCGTCTCTTGCATACTATTTTGATGCTTCAATTTCTCCACATCCGCCCTCTTTCTAAACATTTCGAACCGCTACTTCTTCTCGTTCTTCTCGGTCAAGCACTCGATCCGGCTTCTTGCATGGCCTGAGTTCTTGGACTCGATTACTCGTCTCTCCGCCCTTTTGCAAGTCCGTCAACTTTCTCTTCCTCTTCTGCTGCTGCTCTTCTCCTTGTTTAACCAACGAAGCCCGGATGTCCTTTCGGAAGCTTTTCATGGCATAAAACACTGCCTTGTCTGGCAAGTTATCTAGGCAAACCAACCAATCGCTACACACTGCGAGTAATGGCGGCAAGTTGATTCCATTCAAGCACATTTTGTTTTGACGGGTGATCACAAATTTGGACAGCCAACCACTGACTGCCTCAATGTATGCCTTCTTCTCTCTAAAGACAAGAATAAATAAAACATTTAAAAGGATGATCTTTTTGCATAAAACAGAAAAGGGATTCAGAACAAAACAAAGTTAGATGCTTTCTTCTCTATGATTATCCTAATCCCTTTGAATTAAGCCCGTCGTTAGTCTAAAAAAAATTGTATTCATACGTACTCATTTGTAAACCCCATATAGATATGAATTGCAGGAAAGAGATGCAAATCAAACAGAGGTATAGAATTTCAAATTAAGAATAGGACAAATATACAACATATAAAAAGATAACCTTTTTCATAAAAACAGAATTTGGATTCAAAAGAAAACAAAGTTAGCTCCTTTCTTCTTTTTATAAACATCCTAAACAAAAGTGCAATTACAAGTCTTCAATCAAACCCCATATAGACATGAATTGCAGCAAAGAAACACAAATCAGTAACAAAGGTCTAGAATTTTCAATCAATTAAGAAGTAAACAAAATTAAGGGTAATTTTAATGGAAAGAACCCACCTTTAATTCTTCTAAGGTGGATTGAACTTGAACCATGTTGGTCTCTAGCACTCTAGAAACATCCAAACCAGAATCATACCCCCTATTGAAAAGGTCCACAGCATCCTTCAATGCCTTTTCAAGGCCCCCAACAATTCCCTTCCATCAGCATTAATGGCTGCACCAATAGTACAATTCATGACATTTTCACCCTTTTCCTCATGACTTGCAAACCTCTCTCCAACAAGCTCTTCCAAATCTGGTATACCTTCTTTCTCTCTCACAACCCTCGAATCGTCATCAAATCCCTTATATATTCTCCTTCTGAGTGATCTGACCGCAAAACCCACTCATTTCTTCTTCGAAAGGGTTGAAGAAATCCCACTCAAACTACCTCCTTGTTGATGAAGAATTGTTTGGCACTAATGGTGGAAAACCCATCTCATGATCATCATAAAAATCCTCATATAATTCCGCTTCTTCTTCATCACACTCACTATTATCATTATCATTATCATCATCAACTTCTGCTCTTTTTCTTCCTTTTTTTTTCATTATTATTTTGATTTTGCTTTTGTTCTTGTTCTTCACGAGCAAAAGTGATGAGACAAGGAGAGGAAGGAGAAGAGTAGCGAGAAACAAAGAGGGTTAAAGCAGCTGATAAAGAGTAAAGAGAGTAGTTGTACTTGCATTGTGAATCTGCAAGAGCAGACCTTCTCTCTAGAGCCATTTTCGTGAGCCGTTTTCTCTCCCTACAAATTAACACCATATTTCTTCCTCTTCTCTATCGCCTAACTTCTTAGACAAAACACAACCCATACTCTCTCTCTCTATCTCTCTCTCTCTCTATCTAGAATTGTCCTACTACTGCAGAAGCTAACTGGGTTTTTTGTTCGGAAGCTGAGTCATGCTAAACTGAAGGTTGTGACTGTGGAAAACTAAAGTGGTGGGGTTTTATTGGAAAATAAGAAAAAAGAAAAGGGTGATAGAGAATCCTGTCTGATCAAGCACATTACGTATCTGATGAGCCAACTACGTTTCAGTTTCTGTGTAAAAAGCAAGAAAAAGAAGGGCAATTTTTTCTTAACTATGAGATTATGTAATGCCAACCCATTTATATGCCAACTGGGAGTGATCAATGAGGCTTGAATTTGGAACGAAATGAATTTTATTCTGTTTTTTTTTTTTAAGAAAAAAACATATGAATTTTATATGCCTAGGTTTGTAAAGAGGTAAATCTTAAAAAGAAAAAAAAAAAAAAAAACACGCATACACACACGTAAAATCATAAATGGTCCAAACTCGAAAGCCAGTTTTCAAGAAAAAATCGTTTTTTATTTTTTTATTTTTTTTATTTTTATAATTTTGATAGAAGCAAGAAAAACTGGTCTGAAAACAAAGCAAAGTCACTTCCCCGCCATCTGTAGAGCGAGATAGCAACAGCTGCTCTAAGATAATTGGTATAACTGACGACTCAAAACCAGGAGAGGGGGGAAGTTTTTCTCTTTTTGCACTTGTGCCCCTCTCAAAAATTGTAATTCAGCACTTTTGTCCTTAAAAATTTTTCTTCACAATTCGGTCCTTAAATTTGCAAAATGGTAGCAACAAGCTCGATAATTAATGGGATAAAAATTTGGATGGAATGATAATGAACTTTAATGGCAATATTGGTTAGAGCCACAGTTGTAGTGTAAAACTCTCAAATGCTTAACAAAAAGTAAAAAACTTCTACAGTGTAATGCTCTCATATGTTACAATGTTTTAAACCATAACTATAGTTTTAATTACATTTTTCAAACACCTGTAAATTTATGTCTATGAATTTTTAGACTTTGACAGTTTTTACCTAAAATATTATTTTTTTAGTAATTTGGTCCTTAATTATAAGGACAACAAAATTCATGGTAAAATATCAAACCACAAAAATTAGAGGCAAAAGTACTAAACTAGATTCATGCATAGCTGTTCTGCTTTTGTTGAGTGCAGTTTGAGGAATGGGTTTTACTGTGTGTAGTGAAAAATTACACAGTGTAAATTTTTGGGGCCCACCAAGTGGACACCCACTAGAATTTCATTGGACCACCATGCCATGAAAGGTGGTCCAATCACATTAAGCCACATTAGTAAACTAAAGATTACTTGGTGAGTCACCAAGTGGGAGAAGCATGAATTAAATGTGAGTTTAGCCAAAAATTTTTCACTTCTTCTTCCTCCAACCCCATGGCAGCCATTGATGAGCCTTCCCAAAAATTTTTCAACTTCACGTCTTTGTAAAATTAGCCCCAAGTAAGTTCAAGAAGCAAAGCTTAAGGAATTTCATCAAGTTTTAAGGTAAAAAAACCTAAACTTTTTTCAAAGTTTCTTAGGGTTTTTCTTAGGTTAAGGAAGGAAAGTTAATTCAAAGTATTTTTGTATGAGAAATGTCTAGGAAAGAGTTTCAAAGGAGCCCTTGGAAGGCTAAAAGCACAAAGTGTTATTTAGGTAAGTTTTGATTCTTTAAATTTAAAGTTTAGTGATTTTGCTTTGATTTTTGTTATTTCAAAAAGCATGTGGGTTCTTAAGCACGTTTTTGGTTAAATTCCATTGATATATGATTTATCGTATATTGATGTTGTGAAAATTAAGGGTTGAATGTGTAAAAGGTAGTTTATGCAAAATGGATTATTTTTGTAATTTTAATTCTAATTTTTCAAAAATGATGATTGGGCATGAAAATGGCTTAGACAAGGGTTAGAATTGCCTTCATAGGGGTAGATATGCTGTTTAAAAACAAATTTTTATAAAAATGACCCAAGGACTAAATTTCAAGAAAAAGTTCTTTCTCGGCAGAATTGAAAAATACCCAAAAAAACCCCTGTGCAATGAGAATTTTGAAAAAGTTAAAACATAAAAGTTGTAGATCTCGTCAAAATTGTTAGGCATCATAAACAGTTCGTCAAAAATCTCAACCGTTTGTAAGATTTTAATTTTACAAGAATTTATTAAAATTAAAAAAAAAATAAAAGGGCAAAAATGTCATTTTTCAAATGATTTTGAATATAGTACTTTGGGCAAAAATGTTCTTCATGAAAAATTGAGAATTTTGGTTTAAAGAGATTAATTTTAGTTTCGGGGGTAAAATTGTCAAAATTTTCAGTGAAGGGACAAAATTGTAAAGTTTTGCCAAAGTGGGGTATAGATGTAGAATAAGGAGATCCGACCCACGAGGGTATTATTTTAAAATTAGTATACAACTATTTTTATTAAAATAGCGAAGTCGAGCTTGAGAAGTTAATAGGCCCACTGAGGGTAAAATTGTCTTTTTTTTTTGAGTGACTCGAATTGCTCCAAAACGTTCCAAAAGGGGAAAAGGAATGATTAGAAAGATTTTTGCCTTTTGTTAGAGACGATAGGGTAGAATAAGATAGGAGTAGAAAAATCAAGATTATCCGGGTTGTGTATAGTTATACAATTCGATTTATTAATTAACAATCATCTAGTATTGAAACATAGAGGTAATAGTAAAATTTGGGCTAATTGCCTTGTAATTGGCCAGCAAAATCCTAGAAGTCTAGGAAAGAGGAAACTGAGGTTGACTTGCGTAGCACTTGGATCAAGTAAGTACCCATCCCACCTATAATATGAAATTGTAGGTATAGAATGTGATATATGTATATGTAATCCTGTGTGTATTTCAAGATGTATACATGTATGTATGCTATAATATGAGAACCTATAAGCATATTGGTGTGTACCTGGGAGTATATATAATAAATATAAGTGTGTATATTATGTTGTACACCTGTGTATATATTTATGTATACATATGAGTATATAAAGTAGGTACCTGTGTATACTACAACGAACAAGAGTATTCATGCTTTGTGTATAACATGTGATTATAACTTCATGCATGGTATGATAACCATAATAATTAGACTGGTAAATATATAACCAGAATTAAGAAGAATGTCGTACCGACTCTTGACTCAAGAGAAGTTTAAGGATATAGTATGGTCTCGGTGTCACATAGACCTATGTGCGCAATGGTGCGAATACTTGGGCCCTAGTTAAAGATAAGACATGAAAAAAATAAAGAATGTTATAAGAAAGCATAACCGGATTATGCATTCTATTGAATGTGCATATGGACTATATTGGGACTTATTAGACGCAAGTTCACTAAGTATTTCATGTTGTAGGTATTCTTACAAGAATGTTAGAATAAATTCATTGATGAGCTGACGGAGGGATGAGTAGTGTGCAGAATAGGTATGGATACCGCCATAGTTTTGTTTCTGCTGTGATATGTTTTATGTTATTTTGAAAAAGTATTGTAAGAGAGAGTGTATTATGTAAATATATGTACATGTTTGTATTTCAAAAGTTGCTAAAATCAGCATATGTAAAATATTTATGAAAAAAATTTCCCTAAGCTTTTCCTCTATAAATAAGTAAGAAAAATGTTTATCACAACACAAAAAAGATAGGCTGTGACAGAGAGTAGGGGGAAGATAGGCCCATTGTCGACTTGTGGTAGAGATGGAGTTGGCAGATGAAAGGGATAGTGGTTGGGGAATGGATCTTGGCATTAGTTTGAAGGGTCATGGCTGGGGTATTTTAGCTTACTCGATGGATTTGTGTCGTTGACTCTAACATTTTCTCTGTGTTTAATTTTCTTTGTTCAATAATAGTGGTGATGTTTCCACTTGAGTGTGGTATTTTGGGGTTTTGTTTTTGTTTAGTCCGTAATAAATGAGATGGTCTTTCCATCTCCTGTCTTGGTTTATATTTCACACTCGCTGATTAATAATGTCGAGTGTGGTGATTGACAGCTAGATTTGTATCTATATTGGGTTATTTACGCCTTTAATAGCGTAGGTTTGATTTTGATCAATTGAGAACATCCATCGATTGTAGTGGTTGTTGGAATTAATCTAATATATAGGCTAATATATTAACTAAATGTATATTAAAGGCTATCAAATAGGGTTAGCCCACTTAAAGTGATCAATTTGGATTTTAGGCTTTTAATGTATCATTAAGTGTGGGTGTCCTATATGTAGAGACCAAAATAAAATTACTGATTTTATGATAGGCTAAGTTGGTAATTAAGGATAACTGTTAGGGTTAACAATTATATAAAGGAGTTGTGGTCCTCAAGTCAGTACATACGCTATTTTTCTGTCACCTATCTATAGAAAGATTACAGAAGCATACTTTGAAGGAGGACTTACATATTAGACTTGGAAAATCTTCAACCTACAGACTTAGAATCACATTCTATTATGGATTCAGATTAGCTTTTGCATCTTATTAATTATCTCGATGATTTGACATGAATAATCCTAGTTGATGATAGTTGTCATCATAAAATTGGTTTTAACAAATGGTATCTGGAACCTCTTCATATTAAATAATTGAAAAACAACAATTTTCTAAATATGATTCTTGTAGGAAAATTCTCAAATTTAAAAATCTATGGTTCTTAAAATTGTTGAATTCGAGAAGAATTATTTGGAAACTTTGGCTTTTATTATTTGGGGAATAACTTATTATATTTGTATGTATGTTTGGATTCAGATATATACGATTATGTTTGGTTCCAAGTTATACAACATGGCTGCCGAATGGAAAGTGAAAGGGAGAAAAGCATAGCTAACGACACCTTTACAGCCGCTGGTGAAGGACTCTGGACGCGGCCTAAGAGAGGGAGTCATGGCCTTTGGTCGCGGCGACTTCAAGGAAAAGCAGCGGCCAAGCCATGGCATAAAAGGAAATTAAAAAAAAGAGGGTGGTAGGCAGCACCGTTGCCGTTGCCGGCATTGGAATCAAGGTGTGGCCATCAGGTTGCGCGGGGATAAAGAGCCGTTGCGGTACAACATAGGCCGCCGCACAATTAAAAAAAAAAGGGGATATGAGTTTTTGGCCGACGGTTAGCCTTGCTACTGTCGAAGTTAGCCAATTTTGGGTGTGACCATTAGGCCGCGCTGATGGAGATCCACGCCATGACCATGGCCACGGCAGTTGCAGGAGGCGACTGTTAAGCAGCCTCATCCTCCCTGGGGTCAAAGACCCCTAGGATTCTTAGGATATGTTCTGGGCTTTGTCCCACAACATTTAGAGAGTTACATGGGCCCAATTGGGCCCGTGACCAGAGAGGAGCCCAGGGGTTAAACCCCTGGGTGACAGGAATTTAAAAGAAAAACCTAAGGAAATACACAGACTCAATTAGGACCGTAACCAGTAAGTCACCAGAGTTTAAACCCCTAGATGACCTGAAAAAAAAAAAAGAAAAGAAAAAAAACGGAGCTAGAATCCAAGTTAGGTCTACCTGACGCAGTCCAGCCCTGGCGCAGTTACGGTTGACTTGTCAAGTTATCATCTAAGTACTCCAAAATAGCACTATTCGGAAAGTATTTCAATGACCTCCCAACTATCTCAGAACAGGCATTGAGACTTCAATTTTCAGGGATCACATTTCACATAAAGATTTACACGAGGCAAAATTTAAAACCCTGGACAAATAAAAGAAACGGGGTGGGGAAAAAAAAAAAGAAGAGTAAAATCCGAAAAGAAGATGAGTGTCCTGAAGAAAAAGAGAATCTTCAGCATAAAACTTTGAAGCACTATTTTTCCCTGATTCTTTCCTTAAAAAAAAAAAAAAAAAAACTTCCAGTTCTCAGAAACTAAATGAAATACATGTCTCCAAGTTAAATGTTACATGGTACAAGTAAAAAATTAATTAACTTTGCACCTTCTCTTATCTCCCTTTGTGATGTACAAAGCTGAAGGATCACTTTTCAAAGTTCGGAGAAGGATCTGACACTAGATACAACAACAGTCGTGTGAGCGAACCGTGCAAGTGGGTTTTTTTTTGGTCATGTAGTATTGAGCTCCATCGGCATGGCAGTCTTGGTGGGTAGGTTAACACCGCCGCCCCTCAGAGACAAAGTTGAGCCCCTCACTGAACTGGCTCTACTCACAAGGTCTGAGTCGAGAAATACAACTACGACTGTAATGTCATCGTGGAAATGCCGACGGACGCCCCGGTCTATCTTCTTCAAGTCTGAGTACCTCATTTCTCTCTTCTTGGCTGCTTCCTGCAAGGCAGCTTTCACGAGCCTCCGAGCGCTTCCCTGCAAAACAACAAGCAAGTAAAATTCCTTTCTAATGCAGTCCTTTTATTGCCAAAAACAATTTGGAAGATTTTCTACATCCTAGCACAATAAATTTTATCTCAAATGCCAGTGACTATGATAGAATTATATTATCATATAGGAAATATTTAGCTAAGTCAATTCAAGGAGAACAGGACATATGTCCCGTATCCCAATTTTCTTTGGGAAGCCGATTGATCTGGATTGGTCACCCAAATCGAACAGCAAGACATGTCTCAACAGAGATAGAACGAAGGGAGCTATTGGTCTAGCCCGAGATGGACTCGTTTTAACAAAGCAGGAAAAAGCACAAAACCAGAATAAGCACCTGCTTTATGCTCTTAGAAAGTACAAAGTAATTTGGTTAACAAAATATGTTCAAAACTTCCAAGTCTAACTTGTAAATTATAGGACAATGGAAAATCCACGTAATATTTCCACATGTGAAATGACCCGCGGATCCCATTCTCCACAAGCAGAAAATATGCCATACTTGTAAAAGCTTACAGCTCTAGCAGAAAACTGGGAAAGAGGAACGTTTGAAAGTAACAAGCACTTTACAAAAACACTACCTAGAAATTCACTTGTTCCAAAATCTAAAACATGATAAGGACACCTAACTGTTAGAAGTGTGTAAATACCAACAGAGCTCCACAATGTCATCAAAGTAACTTTGCAGTATCAGCATGTGTACCAATAAAATGGTGCAGATTACCAGGCCTAGCTAGATCCATAGCAATGTTTTTGTCCAATAATTTCACATATGCAAGTCAATTGATCAAAGAAAATTCTAAAAATTTAGTAACAAGAGGAATATCATACACTGCGTGGCTGATTTTGGACTATATCAACTGCTTCCTGATTGCTAAGGTGCTCCCATAATCCGTCTGAGGCAAATATGACAAACTGATCATGAGGTTGAAGTTCATGTACGGTAATCGATGGCTCGGAGCTCAAAATCGGCTTTTTAAAAGGTTCTTGAAGACGGAATTTGGCATATAAAGGCTCCCTATTGAATTCAGCCTTTTTTAGATATACATCGCCAATAGATCTAGAAACCTGCAACATAAATAATTAAAGGATACAACATCTACTACGTAAAACCAAAGAAAGCTGCAACATAGATTTAAAATTCCTTGTCAATACTCCACAAAATCACCGCTTGTTACCTGTATCAAACCCTTAACACGCCATACATTATGCTTCAAAACGACGATCTGCGAATCATCAGGGTGCAAAGAATACATTTCTTGTCTAACAGATTCTAGGCCAACATTGTGCTCCGACGACAGCTGGATGGCAAGAACCTCTCCGGTTGCCTTCACAAGTCTCCCCAACACAGCCCGGGAATCTCCGAGGTTGGCAACATAGAGGGTGCCTCCACAGATCACACCAACAAGGCAGCAGGATCCGACAGCTGCGAGTTGCGGCTTCATATTCCACTGTTTTGTGACAACAGACATAAAGCCCTCTTCGGTGGCTTGATACGCTTTACGGATCACATCAATTGACATGGACTGTTGTTCTGAAGTAAACCCTGCGCATAAAGAAAAGAAAAAGAAAACACTGAACAATTAGCAACATCAATGACTTGATAAATGCTTAGTTTTTAAACATAAGATAACAACAGACTGAAAACAGTGAAGGAATTCATGAATTTTTTGAGAGAGCCTACACTCTTAAGAGTTAATTTTCCAAAAAACACATTTATGCTAAAAGGTCTGTTTGGGCTAACATTACTTTTAAGATGCTGGAATAGGTGATCATTGATGTAGCGTGATGTCTCGGGACCACCGTGGCCGTCATATACTCCGACGAAGGTTCCATATGGGCCGGAGTCGAGCAAGCTCAACGAACCAGACTCGAACTGGCTCTGATCCTCAAGCAAATTGTTGGCCTGGACAACAGCCATCGAGAATTCACCATTCAAGTGTTGCCCCATGTCTTTGTACCACAGTAACCCATCTTGCCGGCCAGCTGCATCCAAACCCGTGTGTACATACTGGTCCGAGGACGGCCGCCAGCAGGCCCTCAGAAAGTTTATCAACCTTGATAACATCCCTCATTTCACCCAGGCCAGCCTCCTATACCTCCACATTGAAAATGGATGTATCAACAAACAGTCCAATGAAAAATAACTCCACCTGCACACCAAAATTATACACTATAAAACCAAAATCAGCCACATAGTTTAGAAATAAAAGAACCCCATGTAATAAAACTTAGTGGTTGTTTGGAAAGATGGTGGGAACCAGTGGTGAGAACCACTTTTACTATAGCATGTGAGAGTTTTACACTGTAGCAATTTTTTTTATTGTTACTATAGCACGTGAGAGCTTTTTACTGTTCATAACTGAGTTTATGGTGAGAACTGAGTGGTGGGAACCATTGTCAAACACCCCCTTAATCTTGTACAACTTAACATTCAAAAAAAAAAAAAAGAAGAAAAACAACTTTCAAAATTTCAGTCAACATCCCCATCCATTAGAGTATAATATACAAAACCAACCCCCATTTCTGCTCAAAAACTTCAAAACAACCATAAATATTATTCATTCACACCCAATATTTCAACAACTTAGGAAACACCCAATATCAACTTAAGGATTCAGAAGAATTCAAAGCAGCATACAACACCCAATATCAAGATTTCAGTTGACATCCCATTAGGGTTCAAACATCCAAAATCCAATCACCATTTCTGCTCAAAAACTTCAAAACAACCACAAAAATCAGCCGCCAGAAAACCTACCTCTACATTCTACTCTAAAACCATAAAAATTATTCATTAACACCCAATATTTCAGCAACCTAGAAAACACCCAATATCGCGTTAAGGATTCAGAAGAAGTCAAAGCAGTTCAGAACACCCAATAAGAAGATTTCAGTCAACATCCCCATTACGTCAAAAATCCAAAATCCAAAACCCAAATTCTATTTCTGCTCAAAAATCTCAAAACAAACTACCAAGAAACGACACTCAAATGGATTACCCCAGAAATAGCCACAGTAAAATTAAACTCCACACTCTACCACTCTGCACCCCAAATATTTCAGCAACTTAGGAAAAACCCAATTCCAACGTAAATATTGAAACAATTCAAACCCAAAAAAAAAAAAAATTAAATATAGATTTCAAAAAATGATAATTTAAAAAATAAATAAATAAGGGGAAGATAAACTCACAGTATGATACAATTAAGGCTGTTTGATCAGTCCGAGGAAAACAAAGGCGGAGATCTAAAAGAAACAGAGCAATACATGTGGGTTCGAAAGAGTCAGATCTATAGATCGATCAAATCAAGCTTGGGGGCAAAAGGGTTTTTTTTTTTTTTTTCTTTTTGGATAAGGGTCAGACAGCTTTCTTTTTTTTTTTTTTCCCTAATGGAGGGTTTATTGTAATTATTGAAGAAGGAGTAGAGAGAAAGAGAAATGAAGATGGAGAAAGAATACAATTGAAGAAGAAGAAGAAGGACAGCTCTCAAATCACCGTGATTAAAACGAACTGAAAGTCTTATTTTTTTTTATTTTTTATTTTTTTGGTTTTTGAGTTTTTGGGCTTGGTGATTTTCTTTTCTTTTTCTGTTCTATGCGGTCTCTCGGGGGAGACAAACACCCTATTAAAGAAAAACGAACACAGCGATGGCTGACAGCCAGCAATGCATATGGGCAGCCATGGGCTCCACACACAACCAAACAAAGAGAAAGTAGATAGAAATAAAATACAGAGAGTGAAGAAAATTTTTAAAAATATGTTTTTTTTCTTTTGAAAAAAAAAATTTCACAACTTTTTCGAATTTTTTATCATTCTCTTTGATTTATGATGACAATAAGAATTTTACAAAGATAATAGAGGGAAAAAAAGATATATACATTGAATTAATTTGTACAATTTCAAATCATCAAATCGTATTAAAATAGTATTAATAAAAATATTTTATTATTAAAGTATTTAATAACTATTGTATAATATAATAATGATGATGATGTTTTGTTATTTGCTTGGAACTCCTTGCTTTCTAATTATTTTATTTTTTTAAGCGCCATAAAAGTTAGGTCAAATAGTTCTTTCTCCTCTTCCATCAGAGTACCTTTCTGCCTCTCTCTCTTTTTCCTTTTTTTTTTTGGGTTCTTTCCAATTTCCATCCACAAGAGAAAAAGGGGCTAAATTGCAAATCTCTTTTTTTTTTTAAGCTTGATTTGATAAATAACGTAATGGGATTCTTAGGATCCATATTGAACACTTCATGGAAAAACTATTTTTATTTTTATTTCTTTTTGTGGGAGAGAGAGATTAAAATATACTTCAAAAGGAAAATAATAGACAATGAGAAAAGGCCCTTCTTTACATGCGTTTTTCTTCCTTCTTGATTGAAAACTTCGTCTCAAGGTGACCACAACAATTGTTGGGAATCAAAATTTTCAATTAGCAAACATCAATTATGTTGATCCTTTGGCTTTGACATTATGTTCATGTGGACAAATCTATGACTTATGGGTTTCAATGCTAAAAGCATTATTAATGCATGCCACCACTTCATTTTTGTTTTTAGGGCCAAGAACAATTGTCAAATTAACGCCATGAAAGTGTTGTTCCAATCCTTATCTTCTAAAATATATCTCTTTTTCACATTACCTATATTATTTCTTTGGGGGGTGAAATTTCCTTGCTCTTTCATTGGGTTTTCTTACTTTTCTTTCTTTTTCTTCTTCTCATCTTATAAATATTTTTGGTTTTATTTATTAGTCAGCAATTGGTAAACATCTGCCTCTCTCTTTATTGGTTGAATCCCAACAATATGTTACTTGCGTGTGGGTTGAGTATTATTTTGCATGGGATATGACACCTAATACCCAATAAATAACAATCCCGGCAATGTGTGCTTTTCCTCTGGTTGGAGTGCTTAGGTGTCCATAAACTAGGGGGAAAAAATATAGAGGACAGGTGTCAACAATAAAACATAGCAAGTGTCAAGACATTTGTGAAATGACTCAAATCTGGGAAAAAAATTTCTGGCTATGAAAGAAGAAGAAGATATTTTCACAACCTTTGCACATTTTGGGTCAACAATAAAATATTTTGACTTTTGAGGTAAAAAGATTAGGCCTTCACGGTGTCAAAGTCATTTGCCTTTTTTGTCATACACGTGTGTGTATGCATATATGTATAGTCTTGGATTCAATTCAATAATATGTGTGTGTGTGTGTGTGTGATGTTAAAAGTTTGTAAGGAAATTAAGAAAATAAGTATATCAACTTGATTTTTTGCAAGGAGTTGAACTTTTTTCACACACATTTGAGTGTATTATATATGTGTGTATATGCATATATGTATGGTCTTGAATTCAATTCAGTACATATGATATTACAAGTTTGCAAGGAAATTGAGGAAATGAGTGTAACAATTTGATTTTTTTTGCAAGATTTAAAACCCTTTTTTTTCATGCACACGTGAGTGTACTATAATGTATTTTTATACACACGTGTGTATGAATATATATATATATATATATATATGTCTTGAATTCAATTCAATATACATGATGTTACATGTTTGCGAGGAAATTGAGGAAATAAGTATAACAATTTGATTTTTTTGCATTTAGGAAGTGTATTTCAATGGCTACTTTATGGTATCCAATCCAAAATGTCCAAAGGGGGCAATATTTAAGTCCACCGACCAGATTAATATTTCTTGTTGCCTTGGTGGCTGTAGAAGGTAAGACCTTCTCTAATATTTTTATACATGATTTTGGAAGTTTTATAATGCCTTTGACGGACGCCACATGGCTAAGGATGAAAAGCCATAAATAGTAATATATTACGATTACAGCAAAACAATTATAAATAACAACAATAACTTAACCCTCACAACACAGTTTAAATCTTAGCAACAAAGCAGAATCCAAAATCTAAAACTCACAATCGGCATTTTTTCCCTTCTTTTAGAAAATTATTGAGATAAGGTAAAAAAAAAAAAATACCTTGGAGATGTCTAGTTTTGAGCCGTCACTTTAATATATATATATATATATATGTAAATTTAGTGAAATTTAATTAAAAAAAGTATATAGTTGTATAATAAGGTAATTCTTAGCCTACTCAATAAATTCTCTTCTTCTTTGTTTTATCGTTTAGGGATTTTCTATTAGTGGTGTACATTTTAAAGCCGTTAAATTTAATCAAAATTATTTTTTCTATAAATCGGACAAACAAAAGACTGATACTTATTAGTGTATATCTTTTTTGGTTTTCTTGACAAAAATTACTTTTTTAAAATCTCAAGTTGTTTACATTTTGTTTATATATGAAAAAAGAGTTAACTTTTTCTTCCATTTTTGGATGCTTCTGAATGTCTTGGCACAATAAATTTCTCTTAAGTTATATTCCTCTTTCATTCAAGTTGATTAAGAATGAAAAAAAATAAAGAAAGAAAGAGTCTAACGTTATTAAAGAATTTGTCAGCTTTGCAAGGCGAAAAACACGTGCATAAAAAAATTATGGTAATCTCTTTTATTGTCACACAACGAGATCAAAATCATATTCAAATCTCTCTTTTTCTCCTTTCTGATTGAGTAGAATTCTCCAAAGAAAAAAAAAAGAAAGAAAGAAAGCAAAGTCATAGCTTTTAGTTGGAATGTGGACAGAAAATTAGAAACATGTGTCTTATTTCTCTAATGGCTCCAAGTGCTCTATATTTCTATGTATCAATATTTTTGGCTGCATTTTGTTTGCTTAATGTGGAAGAAATAGCCATTTTTCTGATTATTGAACCAAAGCATAAAAGAGAGAGAGAGAGAGAGAGAGAGAGAGTAGAGACAAAGCCAATGTGTCATTGTCAATATTCACAATTCAGAAGAGGTAAGCACAAAGTTGCTCCAATTCTTTGCGTTATATTTCAACATCATATTAAGGCGGTGGTTAGGGAGACTAATGATTTAGACGGACAAGAATTTTGGAAAGACTAGGCAATTTTGAGGGACTGCATCAATTCTTTGCCTTATATTTCAAAATCATGTTTATGGGCAATCTTTGATTGGATTAGACCGCCTGGCGGTATAGCGGAGGAAAGAGTGGCGGCGAGCAGATCGGGTGATGGGATTTAGGGCAGGGCTTGAACAAAAAATTAAAAGGGGGTGGATGTTAGGGTATAGAAGCCTTTTTAACGTTGTATTAGATTCTCAAGAGATGAAAACCACTTTCTTGAGCGAACTTCGGATTAAGAATTACGGATTACCCAAGATCTAGCACCATAAGAAAATGAGCTTTCTTTTGTCTTCTTTAAAACTATTGTCGCTAAAAAACATGATTGTTGTAATGGACTTTTTAAAACATACCAAACGCCTCTTGTAGAGAACTCATTTATATGGTATCCTTTATCAATATTGTACAATTTTGAGCCATTTGCAGATGTGATAATTAGATTATTCAGGATTGCACAATACCAATAAGATAATGTTTAGTACTGGGTACCATGTTCAGTAACTAGTAATGTTCAATGTATTAGAGGTCTAGACTTTAGTGAAAGCAATAGTGTGGTGTGAAAGTAATTGCGACAATATAGATTGAAAGTTTGCATGGTGCAAAATGGAAAATGGTGACTGATTTGTCTTGTCTGCCATGACCAGAAACTCCAAGAAGTTCCCTTATATGGATAAAATTGGTGGGAATCCGTTTTAAATGCATTTCACGAGAGAGAAAAACCCAAAAATCACATATGAAAAATGATGTGAAATTGAGTGTCGACAATAATTTTTCAATCGTGGTCATTACATGATGGATTGCAGAGGAACATGTAAGCACTAAGGACCATACATTTCATTTTTTATTTACGTTGTTTTTAGAATTTTAACGGAATAACCACCCTCTTGTGCAAGTTACAATGGTGAATAATGGTTGAGTTTGACATGTTAGACTAATTAAAAAATAAAAAAATAAAAATATCATGTAGTTTTATAATTCAAACTTTGGCCCAATGCTCAACTTTTCAAGACTATTCTATCCATTGTCTTCTTGCTTGTAGAAGTTTTTCTTTTGTCAAGAATACACACACATATATAGAGAAAGAGAGAGAGAGAGAGAGAGATTTTGTTCCTTCTCTACGTTGAATTAATGATATTCATGGCTGGTCCAACAGGTTGAATTTGTCAAGAGATCCAATAACATAATAGTTCCATATTTGCATTAATCCCATGGCTAAAAAGTACTAATTGCCTTTGATATTTGCATTTAGCCAAACGAGCCAAAGACAATATACAGCTGAATAGATTTTATATCAATGGAAAGAAAATTGACATCCTATAATGTTGAGATTTTTTTAATCGCGAATCAAACACTTTATTAAAAAGAAACCTTTTATGACAGTGCTTTGTTAGGATTTGGGAGAAAACTTTATCGTGCACTGTCCACCTCTCCCCTTGGAGCCTGAATCTAGTGTCGGCCCTAGGCTGGCTTCCTTGATTCCTATACAAGAAAGGGAGCGGAAATTTTGTCAAGCGTGAAGTGTGCGGGATATGTTGGATGTTGAACGGTTTGGTTGCGCTCAAGTTTGTCGGATTGGGGAGTTGTGATTGTTCTTCGGTGTCAGGGGTTGGAGCAATGGGTGGTCGAGGTATGGGGGTGGTGAGGCAGGTTGCTTTCTCCGCTTAGGTTGACAGGATTGGATCTAAATCATTGTTGGTGATGGTGCGAAGGGGGTAGCGTGACTGTTCTCCAATTGCAAGGGCAGGGTGAAAGGAGGCCAAATGGTGTGGTGGCGAGGTGGGTTGCTCTCTTTGTTGGGGTAAAACATATAGCCGGATTTGAGAGATGTGATAGTTCTCTGGTGACGAGAGCAAGGGGGAAGATAGTCCCCTTGGCGACTTGTGGTAGAGATGGAGTTAGCAGAGGAGAGGGATAGTGGTTGGGGAACGGATCTTGGCATTAGTTCGAAGGATCGTGGTCGTGGTATTTTAGCTTACTCGACGGATTTATGCCATCGACTCTTAACATTTTCTCTGTGTTTAGTTTTGTTTGTTTAATAATGGCGGTAATGTTTTCACTTGAACGTGGTATTTTGTGTTTTGTTTTTATTCAATATGTAATAAATGAGATGGTCTTTCCATCTCTTGCCTTGGTTTATTTTTCATACTCGCTGATTAGCAGTGTTAAGTGCAGGGACTGACTGGTAGATTTGCATCTATATCGGATTATTTGTGCCTTTACTAGGATAGGTTTGATTTTAATTAATTAAGGACATCCATCAACTGTTGTGGTATCTTAAAACAAGACATTGAAGAGTTCTAATTTGGATTTCAAGCGGTTCATTGTCCTCTAGCTCTTGATGTCATTTTTTATTCATATGTTTCATTCGATTTTACTAGTGGATCTAGTCGTTTATCTGAAATCATTTTTGTCTTTAATAGGCTATGTTATGCAACTTTATCTGTACTAATTTTAGTTCAATGAAGTTTTATTTTCTCAAAAAGAAAAAAAAAACCTGCTAATAAGAGGTATCTTTTGAAAGTTACGTAATATATAGCAAATGAAAAAATACCTACTAATAAGACATAATTATAACTGCTACAAAAATTTAATAAGACTTGACACAAATTTAAAGGTACAATACCCTTTTTTTTCCCTTAACTACAAAATTCTCCCTGCTTATATTTTGCAAAGACTACTCAAACGATCTCGTGTTTAGCAGTTACCCAATCTAACGCAGTTAGTCCTAACTACCAATTCAAGGATAAACCAGTCTACTTTTTCGTTGAAAATAAATAGTTTGCTTTATAAGTATTTGATATCTATTTTTGCACATGACCTTGTTTTTTTTTTTCTAAAGCCCAAGTTCGATGTTCATCCAATGACATGAATGTGCCTTGTTCGAAACCAAGCTATATTCAAAAACTCTTGTGGGTCTTACTACTTTTGTGGGTCTTACTTTGACAGGTGATAAATAATGGAATAGGTTTATTTATCTTTAGACCTAGTCGGTCTTTGTCCCCCTTAAGGGTTTAAATCCATTTGGCTAAGGGGGGATGAGTGGCAAAAAAAAAAAAAAAAGTCTCTTACTTTTAGTAGCCTAATAGCCTATTCTCTTACCCTTAGGCAATGCCCAAAACCTAACTCTAAACCCTTTCTATTGCTCACGAAACAAAAAATTCTCTTACTTGTCCAATTATTATTATTGTTTTTAAGACACAAGTAAAGAGGAGACATAATTGTGAGATAGAATCAAAACACTGCTTTATTTGAGAGAGTAGATCCAACTACATAGCTTAAATTGTAATAGTATAAAGTTATCACATATTGTAGTGTAAAGTTACGGGTTGCTATAGTGTAAAGCTCTCACATGTTATAGTGTGTAGTTTCAACTACTCTTCCAAACATCCTAATACAGCGTGTAAGAACTTTATATTATAGCATACTCTCATTTTATACTATAACATGTGAGAACTTTACACTGTAACAGTTAGAACTAATAAGTTAAAATGGCTTTACCAAACACACTCTAACATGTTGTTTGGGAGAACGGTTCCAACTACATAGTTTTAATGGCAACAGTATAACGTTCTCACATGCTACAATGTAAAATTAAAGTTAACTACAGTGTAAAACTTTTACATGTTACAGTATATAGTTTTAAGTATACGGTTTCAACCACTCTTCCAAACACCTAAGTCTCTTTAACCCTTACAAGGAAAAAAAAAAAATCTTTCACTGATGTTCAAATTTAGTTACATTACATCTTTTTGAGGTTTTATGCCCTCTTCACTCTCATTTTTCTTACTTTTCTTTATCCTTTATATTGATTCCCCAGAATTTTCAATCATTATAATTGGCACATGGATTAAGAATTTCCAATACCTTATAGTAAATTGCACACTGTTCTTTATATTTCTCAACATTTACAAGTTGTCCCTCAAACTTTTAATTTTGACAATTAAAACCTTAAATTTGATAGTCTTTGACGATATAGTCCAATCGATAATAAATGATAATTAACGGACAATAATTTAGGTCATATCAAAACTTAAAATGTTTGGGATTCAACATATCAGTAACAAAACGTTTGAGGGTGTATTTATGTAAGCTACTGGACAACAATTACAATAGATTTTTAAATAAAGAAATTCTATAGTGGAGAGCATTGAAGTTCTCTATTGGTAGAGAATGAAATATATGCCTTTTAATTATAAATCAATAGCTCAAAATTGTGATATTTATAAAATCTAAAATAAAACCAATCATATCTGATCACACTTCCTTTTTTATATCAATTTTTACCTAAACAAATCTTAACCATTGATCTCATTAAAGCTTTAATCTTACCCACTAATTCAAAACCCTAAAATCATACCCAAATCAAACACATCAAACCAAAAAGTGAAGAAAATACGGTTGTAAACCCATACCCAACCCACTGCCGATCAACCCATGCCTAAGCCAAATCACACCCGAGCTCCCGACCTTCATCCCAACTCTAACTCGCACCACCATTGATACCAAGGATGTAACGCCCGCCTAATTTGATGTAACGGATAATGTTATGTAAATGACGACGTTAATGTTATATTAATGATGATGTTAAGTGATATGCTCATGATGTGCTATGATATATGATAAATGGTGCTAACCATTTTTATTTAAGTGTTATGACAGGTAACGCTCGCGTGGAATTGATGTGCTCAAATGTTCATGTCATTAATGTTATGTGATTAATTATTTTATGTATAATTATATGTTATGAATGAATTTTGAGTGTTAAGGCAGTTCGGCAGGCTGGACTATTAAGTTCGGTAGGCCGAAATGATGTTCTCAGAACGGCAAGCCGATGGTATATCATCGGTAGGCCGAACTTCTGAGATCGACAGGCCGAACTTCTGAGATCGGCAGGCCGATGACAGCTGACATGTAGTCAGTAGAAATTCTACAAAATTGTGATAAAATGAAATTTATTTATGGACGTTTTATTCTGATTAAATATCATAATCATGGGATGATTTGTTTAATTTGGTAATGAAACATTTGACTTTTGAATTTATTGAATTTAATGGATAAGTTTTCCCGTTTTACTAATGCGAAATATGGCAACTCGATTTGTTTTTGGAAGTTTTGACTTTGTTTCCTCAAACCACTCCTCTTCCCAAGAATTTTGCCTTTCAATTATTCAGGAAAATTCTGATTTATGAAGATAGGGGTTTCATTTTTTTTTTTGTAACAAAATTTATTTTCTTTAACGCTCTTCTTTTTCTCTCTCCCTCTCACGCACACACACTCTCTCTACCTCTCGATTTCTCCCTCTCTTTCTCTCTCTTCTATCACGTTTCTTCCTTCATCATCCACTCAAATTTTTTTCTACTATTATTATTATTAATAATATTCAAATTTCTTTGGAGATAATTCAAGGAGTTTTAAGAAGAATTCATCCTAAGGTATGAGTTTATTTTTTAAGCATTTCTAAAAATTTTTTTCTCTTCAAACCGACTTTTATATCTCCATCTAGGAATGTCATTTTGCTCTGAATTTTTAGTATGTTATTCATTCATGTGTCATGTGATTCTCCTCCAAATTTCACTTTAATCTGAATTTTATATATAAAGTTATGAATTTTCTATTCTCCACCACACACTGTGAATTGTTGCTGACTGTTTTTATGCGCATTTGTGTGGGTGTTATTTTTAATGTAAATGCATGTGTTATTTCACGAAATTTGGTAAAGAAGTTTATATATATGTTAAGTAAAAGGGCTGTAAAATATGGTAATGATTTGATGAGTGCTTCATGGGTTATAGAGATTTTATGATTGCTAGGTATTTAATTTGTTATTACAGTGAATTTGATTGAACTTTTATTGTATAATATTTTTTGTATGATTATATTTGGTGTTGAGAAAATGGTGGAGTCACTATATTATATGTTAATATGATGATTATATGAATTTTGAGGTTTAAATACATTTATTCTAATTGTTTAAGAATAATTATTACAAGTAATTCATTGACTGATTTGGTTATGGTTATTTTTGCCTATGAATTCAAACATTTGTTTTGGATTGTACGAAATTTATTATAAAGTGATTTTTGGTTATGATGATGTTTTTAGTGTTTATTGCATGCAGAATTTTTATGGAAATATTTTGGGATGTTAATAATTTATTATGAGGATAATTGTGGGGAATGCTTACTGTTTTGCATTTAGTGTATGATTTTAGTATCTACCTTCTAAAGCATGATTTGAAATGTTAGTAATTTATTTTAGGCTGATTTTTGAGTATGTTATAATTCTGTGAGAATATGACATGTTAGAAATTTTGTGGATTTTTCTGTGATATGAAAATGTGAAAGTTAGACCTGAAATGAATAATGCTCACTGTTTCAATGTTGCTGGCAGATTTCATGCAGAAAGTTTTGTGAATTGTTTTAATTACTAAATGAGATTTTTATGATGAAAGAAAAATCATGATGATAGGTATATATGTTAAGTATGTCTCTGCCAATTTTGGTTTTCAAATTATAAGTGGATGTTAAGTTACAAATTTTAAATACATGAAGGTCAGAAGTGTATATGTGTTGAAAATGTTGTTTTAATGTTTTATGGTTAATGAAAATGCAAGTGTGATGTTTTTGTGATATGATTTCTATGGTATTATGGTATGGTAATTCATTCATTGAATAAATGTTAATTACCATTTTATAAATGCATGACATGAACAAATTGAGAAGTGAGCACATCAAGGCCGCGGCGTTACCACTTTCAAGAGAAAGGTTAAGTAAGCACTTGAGGTAAGTACATTCTCACCTGCAACATGATGCGTTTGTGAAAGCATTTTTATGAAAAGTATGAGTTTTATGAAAGGTTTGAAGTATATGTTCATGATGGTTTTATGATGATATTTCATGATGATTTTTCATGAAGTTTAAAGCATGAAAGTTTATGCATGTTTTCATGATAATGTTTTCAAAGTATGAAAGTATAAGTATGTATATATGTATCACCTAAATAAGTGTTGCACACCCTATGTTTATGTTTATGATGTCCCAACGGTTGGACATGTCATGTTTGGTTTGGGCCTTGCAACCCCTCTCCTCTCATGACGGCGCACCTATGATGATGATGTTATGGTGCAACACTTGGGCCCCTAAAGATAAAATGGATAAGTTTTAATATGAATGATGTAATGAAAGATATGTTCTTATGAAAATGTGCCTAGTGCACTATTATGATGGATGATGATGATGATGATGATAATGATGATGTTCATGAAATGTTTTAAAGTTGATGATGATGATGTTTATGAAATGTTTTAAATTGTGAGAATTACCATGTACTTACTAAGCATTGGCTTATTTTAAGTTTTTCATCATGTTGCAGATAAGGGTAAGAAAGTGATGGAATAGGCGGAGGACACTATGATGGGCGTGTGAGCTAAGGAAAATGGTTGCAAATGGAAGAACGCCAAGGAAAGAAGTTTTGAAGGAATAAGCTATGATTTTTCAATTTTAAGTATGTTTATAACTTTAAGGATATGTTTTATAATTTAAGTATAATTTTTATAAATTTTGTGAATGTTTGTTTAATGTATTTTTATTAATTTTCTTCCGCATTTGAAGTTTTAAAACTTGTTTTATTGTTTTTAAAAGAATTATTTTTAAGTTCGGCCTGCCGACCATACTGGTCGGACTGCCGAAGTTTTTTCGATCGGCCTGCTGGTTGCTAAGCATCGGCCTGCCGATCTTGTGATTTTTGAAAACCCTATTTTGCAAGGCCTCGAACGGCCTGCCGATGGATGACCTTCGGCCTGCCGGTTGAGTTCGGCCTGCCGAAGGTAAATGTTTGGCCTGCCGGCCGAGACATATTCAAAGAAATTTTATCTTTTGTTTTTCAAAGGCCATTTAATTTTAAATAATATTAGCAAACTATTTATACAATGTCTATGGGAAAAGCAAATTGTTTTTAATTAAGAAAGATTATGATTTCTTATAAATTGTATTTGTATTTTTGTATAAAAAAAAAAGTATGTAAAGATCCTGGGAATGCTTTTCCAAACTATTATTTCAAATGTATGTTATAAATTACAATAGTTTGCTACAAATAATGTTTTCACGAATGAATGTAACGACATCTGTGACGTCCGGAAGGGGGGCGTTACAAAAATAATAATTAACATTTATTTTAAAGAATTATTGATCATCACATAACATCTTCCATTTTCAAGAAATACATAAACACAATTATTCATGTCATACATTCATTTAAAAAAAAATCTACAACTCCAATTCAAGAAATACATAAACACAATTTTCTGCCCGACCTTTATGTATTCAAAACTCAATAAATCATAATTCATATACAATTCAAGTACCTAACTTGGCAAGGAAAAAGTTAACACATAGACATAGTACCATGATTTTTCATTGGTCATAAAAATTCCATTTAGCATTTGAAACAAGTCACAATTTCATGTCACAAAAATCTGCTAGTGGTAGCAATCAGTGAGCAGCCTTCACTAACATTCATTTTATAAATCATCCACATCCTAAAATAATCTCATTAAAATATTTCATATAATAGAAACTTAAAACTACATCATAGCCAAAAATAATCTCAAAATAAATTCAAAACAACTCCAAAACATGCATTAGAAGGCATAGACAATATTAACTTCCATTGTGACAAGCAGTGAGTTACATACATTTTTCATATTCCATTAATTATAATAAAATTTACTATGACCCTAAAGTTTAAATGACAACCTAATAACACATAAACACAGTACCATAAAAAAAATTTCATCACCAAATAAATTCATTTAATTAAACAAAGACGTCACGCAACACAAGTCCAAACAACCCACTAATAAGGCAGTCTTAAAACCTAACCCTAATGAAAATTTGATAACACATAGAATATACATCATTTTACCATAAGACTTTCCAGTTCAAAGCTTAAAATATACATGAATATAATGGCCAAAATAAATCAAAGCACATTATCCCCTTGAACAAAATCCACGTTTTGTGCAACATAACCAATCAACAACAATTCATAATGAGGTGCAGAGCATGAACATTTAATAACTCAGCCTACACAACTCCAAATCGCACAAAATTTGGAGCAACATCACATAGCATATACATGAAAATCTTTTTAAAATTTCAGATTAAATGGAAATTTGTAGACAGAGTTATAGGAGTCGGAACATAGAGACAATGCAACGTTACCGATCATCATTAATTAGCAGTGAGTGACAGGGAGAAGAAAATTCATATCTCAGCGTAAAAAAATCCAATTGAGGCGAAATTTTGAGGGTTAGCACATAAAACATACATGAATAATATAGTAAAAATTCAGAGCAAAAAAAAAATTTGTAGAGAAAGATATAGTAGTCGAATTATAGGGTGTTCAAAATTTCAGAATTGCTAAGAAAAGTCTCTTACCTCAAAACAATATTCTTCAATTCTTCCTTGAATTTACCCTAACGAAATTTCAATATATCTTTCAAATAATTACAGAGGAAATTGAGAGGGAGAAGAAGGAGAAAAACATGAAGAAGAAAGAGGGTAAGAGAGAAAAAACGTGAAAAAGAGAGAGTTTACGTGAAAATAAGAATAATGTGCAAAAAGTGGCTAATCCTCTTTTTTTTTTAATAGAAATTCTAAATAATTGAAGGCAATTTTAACGTGGAATTAGAGGGGAATTAGGGAAAGTCAAGAAATTAGCTCCTACTTACAATATTTGAACTTACAAAAATAGGAAACCTTATCAAAGAATCTAATCAATAAAAAAGTCAAACCTTTCATTTCCTAAAATGAGGAAATTAAGCCAAAAATGTGCCAATCAATCACATTAAATCATCCAATCATATCCAATCATCGTAATTATCTCGGTCACAAATTTTTGAGAGATTTTTGCTAACTACTGGTTAGTAGTTTTCGGCCTACCGTTAGCTCAATTTGGCCTGCTGAAGATTTGAGGTCCGGCTTGTCGATTTTATTCTTCGGCCTGCCGTTCCGTGAGGGTCATTTTGGCCTGCCGAACTAGATGGTTCGGCTTTCCAATCTGCCTTAACACACCAAAACTCATTAAAGCATTAAATTATTACAAAAAATTATAATTAAATATGCAACATAAATAATAGGAACACTTTGAGCATATCGATTCCACATGGTCGTCACCTGTCATAACACTTAAAACAAAATAGTTAGCACCATTATATCATATATCATAACACATATAAAAAAAACAAATTACTTAACGTCGTCACTAACTTCACATATTTTGTTATATGAAAATTGGCGGATGTTACACATAACCCTAAACAAAAGCTATTTCATTGCTACTCATTTAGCTTACTAACTTAGGTATACTTGCGTATACCAAATTTTCGTACACCGAAAATACTAGTTTATAATCTTTGATAGTTTTTACCAAAACTAAACCAAAATCTCTAAATCTATTTCATATACACTCAAACTTTGGATAAAATGATTCCTTACTTAGTTCTCGACTTGTTGAAACCCTAATTGAGTCTGTAAACTTGAATATGAAAAGGTCACTTATTTAGGGTTTTAAGGTAAACTTACTACTAAAATATATATCATCCTCTTATATGAGACCTACTAAAATATATATCATCCTCTTATATGAGACCTTGTATCATTCTTAATAACATTCTATATATCATCCTCTTCTATGAGACCTTGTATCATTCTTAATAACATTCTACGAGATTCCTTACTTGTCATAAAGTCTCATTTAATCATTACTTTGAACATATAAATAACTTCACTTCATAGAAAATGGTATTTTCAGTATAAATAGACTTAAAACCATCATTGAACTCCTAATTTCAACTCATCTATTATACTTATATATCAAACACCATTAGAATTCAATTTTCCATTTGTTTCTAAACTAGATCCATCTTTTGGAAATCCCAAGTCATTTAGCTATGCATTCAAATGAAATTGTATGAAACATAATTTTAAAAATTATATACGCTATTAATATAATCAAACAGATCTCAAATGATTGTGAAACATTATATAATGTAACTAATGTCATGAAATCATGCAATAAATTGGCCAACAAGTATGTAAGGGTATCGAACATCACATTTACCATGCAAATTATCTTTCAAAAGCTTTTGAAAGTGCTATGTTAATGGTGCTATTGCATCATTTGTGAGGTCACCCTTAAGAAATATATCCTTGTCTTCCTTGTCAACCACAAATGTTATGCCTCAGTCCTTCTCTTTCTTTTTGTTCTTTAGCCTTATCTCATTGGTTTTTAGAGAACCCATGGGCTCTTTGATCATTATAGTATCCAAATTATGATGCTCCTCAATGGTGGTCAGCTTTTGTGTGAAATCTCTCAAGTAGAAATCTCAAGGTTTCTACACTATCTTAGCAACTATATACACTTCACCCAAGAAAACAAAAAGTTAGTGACATCACAAAGTCTGGAATAACATGAATAAAGATCCATCTTCATCCAAGAGAATTTCATTGAACTACTGGCCAACATTTACAATTTTGATTATTTAATTTAATTTTAAACGTTCTTTTATGGGTCACTTCTAACTTCTTCCAAGCCACCTTTGCTTTTGTGCATGCAAAAGTAAATTTGAACTATTTGAACTAGGTAGCATCAATTGCATTAGATATTGCATTTTAGACCTTTTGAATTCTAGAAGGTTATGTCTGACTTATTTGAAGACTAGTTTTTTGTCTCCTTGGGATTAATAACTCGATCAACTTTCTTTATTGGTTAGGACCAATTGAGTTAAATGCTTCTCTAGAAAAGTTCATCTATGGAACATAGAAATGCTCACATTCATGCCTTCCAATATGCATGGTTTGTGCCATTCAGTAGAGTGGCCTAAAGGTTGAACCTACATCATTGTAAGAACCCATGATATCTCCTTCCGTGACTAGGCTTTGGGCTCCTCTTCTTACTCTAAGTCAACTTTGCTCACCTTCCAACTTATTAATGTACTCTAAGCCTTTAATCCATGAAGAATTCCTCCAAATATGAATTAAGGTAAAAACAAGGTTTAAAGGAAAAGCATTTAAGCAAGGAATTCTTTGATTTTTCTCTCACAACGAAGCTCTAAAGATGAATCATAATATGTGATCCTTGAAATCAATTGTTCACCCAGTCAAGTGCAAAAAACAAGCAAAAGCCTTGCCTTAAAGAAGTGTCTAGATTTCTTCTCTTAATTCTAGATTCAAATCTCCTGGAGATCAAAATGAAATTTGAATCCAAGCTATCAAATCTTTACTTTCAAACAAATTAGAAAATTTTAACTTTACTATGTCGACGGTTGTGTTGACAGATATCTCCATGCTTTGACTTTGTAGATAGACGAACATTTCTACAGCCAAAAATAAAAACTAGAAACGAAATAGGAAAGTCAACTCTATCATTTATCTTTTCTCTTTGATTTTATCCCAAATTTTATCAGAAAATCTCAAATTAAAGAGATGAGTGAACTAGGAAACACACAATGTTGCTTACCAACTTTCCATAAAAGATAGCAACCAAAAACAAGTTGTTTCCCTTTCTTGGAATCGAAGACCCACTGCCATAAATGAAAACAAAATAGGAAACTTAATAAAAAGGATTTGGAAATATTCAAGAATTAGTTCTTAATATCATCATAAAATTATACATATTTTTTATAATAGATGAGAATACAAAAATAAGATTAAAACTCTTAACAATTTATATCAAAATAATAATTTATTGATTCAAGTATCCTTTACGATGGTCTATGTAAGTTGAAGCTTGATAATTGTTTTTATAAAACTTTGTTAACCATGCATTAGAATATTAGAGCTAAATGAAGTTTAGTTTATGAAAGCTTATGACAGAATCGCTTGGGTTATATATCTAAAAAAAAGGATTAAGAGATTAGTAATGAATAAAATTATTTTGAATTATGATTTTACCATCTCAAAATATGCATTGGTTATATTAAAGGAAAGCAAACCAAATACAGTGAGAACGGGGCCACAAGAAGTGCACAACTTCTCAAACTCACACACACTAGCATTTGTAAATATTTTGATACTCCATCCTTTTATGGAGAAAAGTATTTTGTTAGTTTTAATGATAATTTTGCATGTTATGGCTTTCTCTATCCATTGTATGAAAATTTTAAATTTGTTCAAGCCCTAAAGATATTCATGAATAAGTTTGAGAGGCAATTAGATAAAAAAAGGTGAAAATGATAAAATCAAATAGAGGTGGTGAATGTTATTAAAAGCATGACATGTCAAGACAATATCCAAGCCCATTTGCTAACTTCCTAAAAAAAGCAAGACATATATGCATAATATACTATGCCAAGTATACCATAACAAAATAGTGTTGCAGAAAGACATAGTCGTACATTGATGAATATGGTTAGGAGTATATTAGTTACTTATCTTTATCCTTATCTTTGTAAATATATGTATTAAAGACTACTATGTATATATTGAATAGGGTTCCTACTATTGCGATCTTAAATGCTCTTTTTAAGATGCGAAGTGAAGGAAACCTAGTTTAAGAACCCTGCTATTTAGGGTTGTCTGGTAGAAGTTAGAATTGTCCGGTAGAAGTTAGAATTTATAATTCATATGAAAAGAAAATAGATTTTATTACAACTAATAATTATTTCATTAGTTATTCTAAAAAATATAAAGGCTATAAATTTTACTATCCTACTCATAGTAAAAAATTTGAGAATCTAAAAATGCTATGTTTTTAAGAATGGTAAAATCAGTAGGTGTAGAGAATTATGTAAAGTGGCCATTAAAGAAGTTAGGGTAGAAGTACGTTTACCTGTTACTTCCAAGGTTGCCCCTAATATTGTTCCACAAGCTAACGATGTTCAAGAACAACAATTGAACCATTCTATGATAAAGTTTTCCTCGAACAAACTATAGCAATTGAACCAAAGGAGTAGTATTAAAAAGATATCAAGGAGAATGGTGATATGTTTTTCTTGATGAATATGTGGCTTATCTACGACTATGTGGCTTATATACAAGAGTCAGAAATTGATTAAAAAACTGTTAATGATATGATTTTACATCCAGTATCATTTTCATGTCATGAAAAGTATTAATTTTATCAATATGATGTTTGGAAACCTAGTCAAACCACAAAATGTGGTTCAACCAATATTGCTATAGTATTTTCTTTAATAAAATATGAATTTCAAACCAACTTTAGTTTAAGCTCTTAGTTTGAACTATTACCCAAACGCGACATACATAGTTTGATGTTGTGGAAGATGAGTCAAAGTCTATAGATCAAAATTAAGTTTTGGACCTCGTTGAGTGGCCTGAAAATTACATGAAAGTTGGGTGTCAATGGGTCTTTAAGACCATGCGCGGTGTCAAAGGCATTATCAAATGGTATAAGGTTAAGACTTACTGCCAAAAGTTTTACTCAAAATAAAAACATTGATTACAAAAAGACTTTATTATCTATCTCTAAAAAGATACACTCATAACTGTTACGGTATATGTGAGCCATTTTGATACAGAGTTACATGAAATGGATTTGAAAACCACCTTTCTTAATGGAAATTTAGAGGAAAAAATCAATATGGACTAATCTAAAGGCTTTTTAAGTAAAGAAAAGAGCACAAATTGTATAAATTAAAGAAGGTAATATACAGACTTAAACAAACTTCCCAACAATGATATCTTAAGTTAACATATCATTACTTTTTCTAGATTTAGGAAAACATTATTGATTGATGTATATATTTAAAGGTTAGTGGCAATAAGTTTATTTTCTTAGTTTTATATGTTGATGATATTTTACTTATTGCTAATGATCTTGGTTTATCACATAAAACCAAAAAATTTCTCTCTAAGAACTTTGAAATGAAAGATATGGGCAAGGCAATTTATATGAAACAAATTAAAATATTCCATGACAGATATCAAGGGTTATTAAAGCCATCTCAAAAAGGTTGTATTAACAAAGTTCTAAACAAAAGTAAGATGGATAGAAATTCAACAACTATAATTCTAATTTACAAGAGGGTCAAATTTAGTTATACTTAGTGTCCAAAGAATGAATTGAAACGCACGCAAACGAAAAAATTCTTTATGCATATGTCGTTAAAAGCTTGTTGCATAATCAAACTTGCACCAGACCTGTGATAACTCTACAAAAATAGAGTTATTCATGTACTTTAATGCACATATTTGCACATATTTTTGCTACATTTTCAATATTTTATTTAATTTTACTTATTTTTTGATACTTTATGTTATTTTTGTTAATTTGATTTTATTTTAATTTAATTTTTATTATTAGTATTAGTAATATTATTGTTGTTTTTGTCGTCATTGTTTTCGTCGTTGTTATTGTTGTTATTTTCCTTTATCTACAAAGTAATTAGGTGAAAAGAGTAAATGTGGCAAATTAGAATCAATTTGGGGGCAAAAGGGTCAAAATAAGGTCTTTAATGAATAAAAAATTCAACTTAAAACATGCCCAGAGTACAGACACCCAAATATGATTCGGACCGTCAAATCAACTCCTAGCGCACCCAAATATGCGCATGGCATCCACCTCCAATAGGCCCATGTCCTAGGCAAAAGGCAACATCGCATTGTCCAATTTGCACTCGCCATGCATCTTCTCGTCAGCATGCGCACTAACTCCAGCACGGCTTCCATGCTTCAGGCCTCATGTGTTGCCTCCACGCACCCCTCATGTCTTGCCCAATCATAGCCTGCCACGTAGTCTACTCAACTTAGCTCTAAATCATCTTTTGCCATGCATTTGGGTGCTCAAATGCCCTGTTGCACTTTATATTTTTTTTTCCTCTCCTTCTAGTGTGAGTTTTTAAGGGAGTTGAAGGTTAAAGCCTCTGTAAGCACAATGCCTAAGAGATAAGAGAGCAAAGACTCCATTTTCTGTAGGAGCTGATTCCCAAGAGAGGAAAAAATGAGAAAAAATAATAAATAAATAGAAATAAATTGTTTATTTTTATTTTATTTTTAGTTTTTATTTTATTGTCAAGTTTAGCTCTTTTATTTTTCTTTTGAGCCACCATTGAAGGGTATTTTGGAGCTATAAAGAAGAGGAAGAAGAAGATTGGGGAAGAGGTTTTTGGAGTTTGTTACACATCTTCCTTGGTGATTTCTCTCCCAATTTTACTTTTTAAATCTTTGTATATTATAAAAATACTTTAATATTAATGGCATTTATTTTTATTTCTATTTTTATTTTCATTTATGATTTGATTTTAATGGATTTTGGTTAATTTTTAGTCTCTTGAATTACTATTTGATTATTAAAATTTGTTTATTCCATTATGTGTTTAATGTTCCTAATGATTTAGCCATTCATTAGGTGTTGATATCGAACTTAAATGAAATTGGAAAAAAATATTTTAGGTTGTGATCAATAATAAGATAACATAAGCATTTTGGAATAGAAATATACCATAATGCATGTGTAGTTATTTTGAATGCTTAAACTTAATGAATTTATGTTAATTAATTAATTCCTCATAGGAATATAGGAGTTTTAGTTAATATAAATATGCCAACTAGTTTATCGGAAGAGGCAAGTTAGTAATTTTATACATTTGACTAAAAATTTCATTAATCAAAACTAACATTTAGAGAGTGAATTTAATTCAAATGAAGTTAATAGATGAATTTGGATCCTTAGAGGTTTGTTTTTATTATTTTAGTTTTGATTATTTAATTTTGATTTTATTACATTCATTTTTTAATCGATTATTCAAATAATCTTAGAGTTAACATAATTTTAGTAATTAATAAAAATTAAACACAATCCTCGTGGGACGATTGTAGCGCTCCCTTACGAGTGCCATAGGAGACATTGCCTTTATCATTAAACTTAATAATTACCAATAAGATGTTTGAAACAATCAACAACACTCAGAGAAATATCCCAAGAAATATATCTATTTAAAAAAAAACTACTTACCGGATTTAAATTTTCCTCTTCGGTTAGCTAGATAAAACCCTTAAGGCATACAGCTAACCGACCACTTATAGAAAACTTAGTTTATAACAAAACAAATATTCAACAAATATAACTCACACATATAATGCAAGCACTCTTAACTTCTAATCAAACAACTAATTAAGATTAATTACAAAAAAAAAACTATATAGCATATTCTTTAAAAAATAACCTAAGAAACCAAAAATCTAAAATATAATTTACATTCAATAAGACATATATTCATAAGAACATATTGCAAATAGAATTGAGTCTTAAACAAATAAAAATGCGAAACATAATATATTAAATTTTGTTCAAGCTTAAATTCCTTTCATGACATGACTCCATTTCCAATCCAACACTCCTTCCATAAACGCCTGTCCTTGTCTTCCATCCCAGCCAACCTGCATCTTATCCTTATCTACAACATGATGTAAACTAAGTAAGCATAAGCTCTGTAAGTACACATTCCTATCTCACAACATAAAACATTTCATAAAAATCATTACATAAAATTGTAATCATAATTATAGTAGTGCACGGGGTACAAGTTTATCTAGAACATGTCTTTTCATTTAAACTTCCATATTAAAACCTTATTTATTTTATCTTTTGAGGCCTAAGTGTTGCACCATAAACTTATAAACATAGTATACGAGAGAAAGGAGGCAGCTAATCTCAAACCAAATGTACAAGTCTAACCTTTGGGACATCATAAACATAAACATAGGATGTGCAACGCATAATAAAGTGATACATATATATGGATATACCTTTAACATACCTCGTCAATAAAACATCCTTTAAATCTTTTTGTTGCAACAAAAGTTTTCATGAGAAAATAATGTGTAAAAATAAACTTAAAAATTATCATCAAATATATTCACAAAACTTTTTGCTAAACTTTTATCATGTTGCAGATAAGAATATACTTATTTGTCTTGCTTGCTTATTAAACCTTAACTTGAGTGACATTGTCATAGTTCTTAGTGTGGTCGCCTTTTGGAGTGTTTACGTCAATCTTTCATATAATACACAAAATTAATATTCCTCTTCATGATATCATTTAATACCATGTTTCGTCATCATATATCATTCTTAACAAAACAAAGAATCTTTGAGTCACAAACATGCACTTAAAGTAAAAAAAAAAAAAAAACATAAAGATAGAAAACTCAACCTTTAGTGACTTTGAGAAATTAATCTCAACTTATAAGCATGAATAAAGCGTAAGAATTATTCCAGAATATAGCTACCATATATAAACATCACTCAAATTTTCTTTTCTTGAAATATTAATCTAAAATATCTTTTTCTAAGTTTTAAAACATTAAAGTAAATTTGCTAATAATAAAAACTGCCTAACCTTTAAGGATTTATAACACTACATCTTTCAATTCACATGCAATTAGAATATGAAAATTTGCAGGAATAAAGTTAACATATATATATATAGTACCTTGATTTTTCTTTAGCCATAAAAATTTCATTTGATAATTAAAATAAATCACATATTCAATACCATAAAATTAGCTAGCAAAGTCTAGGCAGTGAGCAGTCCTAATTAAAAGTTATGTATTAAATTATTTACGATATACAATAATTCATAAAAATTACTACATATAATAGACACATAAAATAATAACATATCCAAAATTCAGCTTGAAATAAATTTAGAATAATTCAAAACACATGTTCAAATTTAGAGTCAATATTAACATTAGACATGCTAGACAGCGAACATGTTCCATTCAAACTTTTTTTTATAAAATCAAACATATATGATATGCTTCTAAAATTTTTATGTGACATGTTAACATATAAATATAAGTTAAAAAAATAATAAATATATGATTTACCATCTCATGAATTAAATAGAGTATATTAGGCAGACATTTATAACCACTGAATACTTGTTAATTAACGAAATTTATCTTATAACATAATAAGGATATGAAGCTAAAACTTTACATACATTTAGTAACATATACATAGTGATTCAAAATTTTTTTAAGAATTGAAAGATGCTTTTGCCTCATAAAACGGGCTATACAAGTCTCAAATACAAATCTGCCAACAATTAAAATTTTGTGGACAGTGTTTCATTGAAAGCTCATAACCATAAAATTATTTTGAACAAAAATTTATAAAAAATCCCAAAAATTTGTAACATATATACACAATCATATCCAAAAATCGTAGTAAAATAAAATCATTTGACTCCAAAGCGTTACCAGCCACCTCACCGACAAACCAAAAGCCCTAGAATTCTTTAATCATACTCCAACAACAAAACCTTGTTTTGATGAAATTTCATGATATCATATGAACATAAATGCTTTCAACTATAAAGTAACATTGTTATAATCAAAGTAATAGACAAAATAATTTATTTTTATACAAACATGCATGCATACAAATTCATAATAAAAAAAAGAACAATTTTTTAACAAAGTTTATCACAAAACAATATACATCAATCATGAGAATTCAAAACCATGAAAACTTTAAAACATACCTTTAAGTCTTATGTTTTCATCAACAAAGATGAATACTTGTATACAAAGTCTCTAAAAATAACTCCTTGTACTTTGACTTGAAAGAAAATAAGAGTAATGAATTCTTGGGTGTAGCACTCTTGAATTTTAAAATGGAATTTATTATGTTAAGCTTAATTATTAAGTGCGCCCGTGTAATTTTTTTGTTGTTGTTAATTTTAGTCATTTGAAGATTTTATTGTATTTGTTATATCTAAAGTTTGATTTTTAGTTTCAAAATATCAAATGATATTTTTATACCACATTTTATCATATTTACCAAAATACCCTTGGGCCTTTCTTTTTCGTTTTCCCTTTCCTTTTTCTTTTCATTTTCATGTTCCCTCTCTCTCTCATCCTTCCTCTCATGCTCAGCCCACTCTCTCTCTTTCTTTCTTTCAAAAATTTTGATTTCAAGCTTTATTCTTACGGATTTGTGCAAGGATTGAAGTTCAAATTATCAAGTTTTTCATTCAAAAACACCATTAAAGGTTAGTTTTCCCTTATTCTTAAAATTTCAAAGTTTAGATTTCAATTTTTTAAATTTTCTTTGATTGTTGAATCCGAACTTCATTGAGCTTAGATAATGTTTAATCTAAGCTTATAGGACTTGTTTTATCATAAATCTAAGCTTTATTTGAACAAAAATTGGTTTAATCAAGTTTTGATATTTTTCTTAGATTTTCAAATCTATTGTGAAATTGAGTTTAAATTTGGAGAAAATGGTTCAAACTTGTTCTATTATAATTTTTAATGCTTTCTATATGATTTTTATGCCTTGGGATTGAGAAAACATGTGTTAATTTGAAGTTTTATGCTTGGGGAGGTCGAGACTCAAAGTCTTGGGTCCCTTGATTTTTGCAAATTTGACAGGCCGAACTTGATATTCAGCAGGCCGGATTCATACAGCCGGCAGGCCGAACTTAGAAAAGTTTGGCTGACCGAACTTGGTTTTTTGACAAGCCAAACTGTGTAGTTTGGTAGGCCAAACCAGGATGTTCGACAGGCCGATTGTGAACTTAAAAAATTATATTTTTCTTCTAGTTTTCAATATTCAATGATTCTGAAATGTTTCAAAAAGGATTATGATTTTGGGCTATGATTATTTTGAGTCAAAGGGCACACTGATAACTAAACTGACATAATGATATTTGTTGAAAGTAATTTCTGATTTTTAAATGCAGTTTTCAAGATTTTAAATGTATATGGGACATACGTTGGATTTAACTTGGAACTTACATTATTGGAATTTCAAATTAAGGTAGGATATTTTCATCCCTTCCTTTGGTAGCCCTTTTTAAATTGTCTTGGCCAAGTCTATTTCTTAAATGTTTCTTTTTAATAATGATTTCTGTCATTGATTTTGAAGAATTGTATTTTGATATTTCTTTCAGATTTCCAAAACCTGTACGGTGATGTTTTATCAATATTTGTTCAAGTAAGTATTTATCAATCTTTATAAATTTTTTTTAAGACTGGTTTTAGTAATATGATTTGTGAATGATATTTTAAAATAACTTGTTTTTAACTAATAATCCTACTGAGCCTTTCGCTCACATTTTCCTGTTTTAAATATCCCCCTTTCAGGTTTAAAGAGGGAGGAAGATCTTAGAATCGAAACCTGGCTCTTTGGATCGAAATGGTATTTTCTATATAACTATAGTATGATGCATATACTGTAAGACTTGTCCCAATGTTGGTGTTGATGTCGTTTTTGTCTTTATCAATTGTATATTTATAATTTATCTTAGAGATGATAATTTTTAGTATTTTTGTATTATTATTCTTGATATTTGTATTTTATTTACCTACTCACCTACGCGGTAAGCGACCACATGATGGTGAATGATAATAAGATCTCAGCCCTACTTTTGTGGCATTCACGTAATGGTGACACCGATGATATTATTTATTTTCGAAGATGTTTATTTCAAATGAGAAATCTACTAAATTTATTTATTTTTTACATATCCTTATTCACTTTTCTTCCTATTTACTTTAATTTTCATCTTATTTACCTAAGACTCCTAGATCCCCTTTCTGGGACATGACATTGGCTTTGAGGATTAGAGAGATGATGGAGGCATTCTTGGAGAGATTTTTGAGAGGGCAAATTTTCCTTAGCTTGCAATTAAAATATTGAAGACTTTGGTGGCTTGAAGTGTATTTATAGGTTTATAACAAAAAGAGATTAGATGAGTGTAGAAAACCCTAATCGTAATCTAATTAGATTTTCCTTTTTTTTAATAAGTGTAATCTTAATCTAATAATCTTAATCTAAGTAGATTTCCTTCTTAGAGTGTAATCCTGATCTAATTCAATTTCCCATTTTTTTCTCCTTTTTCTTTTTTTTTTCTTTTCTTTCATTTATCCGTTTAGGATACACTACATATATGCAAAACTAATACATATATATATATATATATATTATAGAATATAATATAATGTACTAAATTTTTAGTAACTTTATAATATATTAATATTTTGTTTTTGTGTTACTCGACACTAAAAGCCCTTTTTTTTGTCCGTATATGTAATATATATATATATATATATTTATGATAATATAATATAATATAAATATATTATATTACAAAATAATATAATATTATATAATTCGTAATTATTTATGTACAACAATAATGTTTACTTCTATGACCCAAGAAAATTAACTTACACATTCTTCTTTTGGATATTTTATATCATCCAGTTTCCTAACACCATAACCAAATAATGTTACATATGTAATTATCATGACATCATTAATATTATAAAAATAAGAAAATATGCAACAAAATTCATGTCATCATTAAGAATATAACTTTAAGGCGTACATAACTTTAAAGCATTATAAAGAGCATTATCATCATTTTTGATATGAATATCCCTAGCGCATTATCTCATATGGCCGTCACCTGTGACATTACTAAATAAAAAGATTATTTACTTAACATAAATAATAATAGTACTTAAAATATCACATTCTAACGTTAAATTAATATAAGTGTTCATAGAAGAAAACGGTAAGCATTACAGATGATACTCTTACTTATCATTATATTATTTCTTTATACGATATTGTGCACCTGTAATTTCTAACAAACAATCCAACATTAGTTTTGTTGTTGGGATGTTAGGAATGTATCAATGTACTCTAGGAATGGATTGTTGAAAAGCAGCAAAGAAAGTTCTTAGGTATTTGTAACAATCATAGGGCCACATGCTCACTTATATAAGATGCAATCATCAGGAAGGAATCAGTCATTTGTTGGTTTTCTAAAACAATTTTAGACAAAATATGTTAAAATGTGGTAAAGATATGGAGCGTATAGAACAAAAATTTTCTCAAGACTTTTGTAAAAATATGCTATATGGTATATTTATTTAACATTGAATGAATATACATATAATTTATGCTTAACCAAAAAGAGAGATGAGGTCCAAAATTTTCCAATGGGAAATGTTCTCTAAATGAAACCACCGTCTTCCTCATGCAGTCCTTGGCATCAATTGAACAAATGTGTGAACGTAGAAGCGAGTTAGGGTTTCTAATGATCACTCAACTAACCTTTAATCTCCCACTAATCTCAGCTCATGATGAAAGTGGGATGGGAATGGAAGAAAACTTCTTTTCTTTCTTTCTCTCTCTACACGCCCACTTCTAGACTCTCTAGTAGAATTTTTGCAGTCTAACTAGTTTCTTTATTGTGTGTAGAATGAATAGAACACCTCCATTAATAGAGGATAAGAGACCCAATTAATTCTGCAAGTTCTCTTTAATTTAATTTTTAAATATCACAAATTTAATTAAAAAAAAGAGACAAGTTTCCCTCTCCCTTCTCTAAATATGGCACCACACACAGAGAGACTCTCAATGCTTATGGCATCAATCACCAGGCAATAGAGGAAAGAATAATATTTGTTAGCCAATCTGACTTGTTTCAGCATATAGATTTTTGATTTTGAATCAAATCATATTTATCCAAAATTAGAAAGTTATATATATGAAACTTGGTGAACAAGCTTTAGACTACACAAGGAACTTTTCCTTGAGCCATGTGCCCCACACATGGTGGTGAGACCTACTAGGTGCCTTCCAAAAATTAATTAATTATTTACTTATTAAATAATCTTATTATTTAGTAATTATAAATTGATTCATGATTAATTTATTTTAAATGATATTTAATTTAGAATTCCCTAATTCTAAATTAATTAATTAAACCACTAATTTTATTTGTCCAAACAGTGTTTACAAGGATAATAGGGGATTAATAGACTCATAAGTTTAAGCTGCAGTGGAACCAATGCATTAATTTAACACTTAAATTAATATATTACTTTTTTATTAATTTCAATGTTACTCCACTGAATACTTGAATGTAGTCTTGAAATTATAGGTATAATTACTCACACTTAGAGTCGTATTTAATAAGGTCATTGCAATAAATTGATCCTTTATAAATAATTTATAATTACAGTTAGGTAAAACCTGTTAATCTCATTAATTACTTTTTTATTCTTAAGTGCCACTGATTATCTAATAAATAATAAATTTATAAACTTAATCACAAATTGAGCATTGATATTATTCAAAACCTAAAGCGGTACTTTGGAGAATTATTTATCTGTTTTTTGTTAGAGAAGGAATGGATTCAATCTTGTAATGCTAACATTCTCAGCTACTTATTTCACTATGACTTCAAAATACAAGTGATAGGATTAGATGCTCAAATCTATATCGAGTAAATCAAAAGACATAATTCCATAAATGGGAGCATGTTAATAACTTAGGAGTAAGATCATCTCATAAATGACCATCGGTTGATGTAATTAGAACTTTCTATATTTAATGGAAATTGTTAATACATATCTTATTATGTATACTGTACTCATTTAATGACTCATTACTTTAATAGTTCAGATAAGACCGTTTTATTCTCAATGGAAATGACCTGCACTAATAACACTTAATTAAAGATTTTATACTTTAATTGAATAATTAATTATATAATACTGACTATTTTAATTATCATCATTAAATATTATCCTCTTGTATATAACACTTATATACAATATTTAAGGTCAAATAAATAATTATTAAATTTTAATGATATTCATACATGAACACAAATATCATAAAATATTCATTTTATTTATTTATTTATATGTCCATTACAAAACATCATATGGTTTAAGAGCATAACAACATTCAAATTTAAACATCGGTGAATGTGTTGATACCAAAAAATCTACATTTGGTTACATGTTCCTATTGGTTGGAGGAGTAATCTTATAGAAGAGTGCAAAACAATTTGTCATTGGTGCATCCACCATCGAGCTTGAGTTTGTGATGTGATTTGAGGCTATAAGTCATGGCTTATAGTTACAGAATTTTATTTCAAGATTTTGTACTTTATCTAGGTAATGTTTTTTATTTTTTTTGATAAATCATCTGTAATTTTAAAAGGTCAATTCTGGGAGAGGCAAATAAAAATAGACATTGATAATGAATTCATTATCCTATCAATCAAAATACCATACACTGCAAACCAGGGATTTGAATGAGTAAAAAATGCATTTCTTGCAAGCTTTCTCCTCCAAGTTACATGAACATTGATCAGAAATAGCGCATTAATAAATCCTCTATCATCAATATGATAAATGATTAAACTATTTTATTCATATTTATGTACTGAATTATTTATAAGATTAATCTTGATATTTCTTTGAGATTACAATTTATTTTTGCTAACAAGATACCGTCTTTAAAAAATTAGTTGAGTGTCTTGTAACGTGAGAATTAATTTTATATATTTTATCCATGTTGAATTTTGAATATTGATTTTTATCTTTTTACATACCACTTCATATACCTAACAAATATTTAAATAGGATGTATATAAGAAAAATTACTTCCATAAGAATAAATTAGAGAAAAAATATTTACGAGGAAATAATTATTGAAAGAGTTGAAATGTTTAAAAGGAGATGTTTGAAAAAAATGTTTTATCATAATAATTAGGACAAAAAATTCATAAGGATTATTTTGATATAATAAAGATTACACAAAAATGAAATTAAGTATGAACGTATTTGGAAGAAAATATTATAATAGAAGCAAAGCAAATAAAGAAAATGTGTTTCGAAAAAGTGTATTGTAAAAAAAGTAAAGTGTATAGGAGCTTTGGGATCAGAAAAACGAAATAGGAAAAAGAATTAAAAAATTTAGAAAAAAAGAAAAAAGGGAAAAGATAACAAAAAAGAATAAGAGAAAAGAAGAAGTTGTCATGCAGTGAAAAGAGGAGTGACCAAAGCTCATTTGGCTCTTTTATAAATGTCCTAGTTGAAAACACACACTATACGTGTGTATATTCAAGTTATTATTTTTTTTTCTTGAATACGATAATTTATAATAAACACAGACACATTTTAACATATATATAAGGTCATAAGGGTAAAAAAGAAAAGAAAAGAAAAGAAAAGAAAAATGTAGATAAAGTAGGATATAATTTTATAAAGAAAAAACTAAAGAAAATTGATAAAGAAAAAAAAAAAGAGAAAATAATGAGGATAGAAAGAAAAGTAAATGAAAAAAATAAGAGCCACATGGCAAATGCAGGGAGAGAGAGAAAATAATATCATTGGCACTTTTATATATGTATTAGTTATTAGAATGCGCATTCGTTTTTTGCATTATTAAAATATGAGTATCTAAAAATTTCTCTTAAAATTTAGCTTTACTCAATTATTATTATTCTCCTAATAGTTTAATAAAAAAAAAGCAATTGGATCGAGATATACGCTTCAATCAAAGCATACATTTTTTGTTGAATGTATACGTGTGCGAGAGAAAGTGTGAGTATATGTACACAAACAAGGCAATTTTTTTGAAAAAAAGAATGAATTAGTAGTATGAGATAATAGCAGTAGGAAAGACCACCTAAAAAAAATACTTGAATAGGGACACATGTGAGAGAAAATATTGGAGCATAAACAAATTAGAGGGAATGACATTTATGGTGTAAATAGTAGTTGAAAGTACTACTTGAGGGAAAAATATATAAGGAGGAAAATGTTTAAAAACTAAAATAACGAAACTTATAGATCAAACTTGATAAAATAATATTTAAGATGACGTAAAAAAATGCAACAAAAATAAATTAGAAAAAAATTTTTTTGATGATAAATTTTGAAGAGTAGTTTAACAATGAAGAACATCTGTAAATATATATAAGAGATTAGGGAAAAAAACTTAAAAATAAAAAAGATGAAGCACAACAAATGCAAATTAAAAAAAGAAAAGAACAAAAAAATAAAGGGAAGAAAAGAAAGCAAAAAATACAAAAATAAAAATAAAAAAGTGAGGGGGAATGTCGTTTCCCCAAAAGTTAAAAACTAAATAAATAAAAAAAATTAAAAGAAAAGAGGGCAAGAGTTCAAAAGAGAGAGAAAGAGAGAGAGAGAGACAGAGAAACAGTAGGCAAACATTCCCTGCACCACGAGTCAAAGAGCAAATCATTGGCGCTAAGACACTTAAAATATCACATAGAAGTACAAAAAGAAAGACGCAGAGAAAAATGTTTTGAATAAATTAGTTTATTACTGTAAATGTTAATATTTTTAACATCTTTATAAATTGTATTATTTTTATTTAATGATCATTAGTATTGGTATTTTATAATTTTTATAACTTTTCAATTACCGTTTTATTAGTATTATTTTGTTGTTGTAACTCGTCTTTTGGTTTCTTTCACTTTATAATTTTTGCCCTCTATATATATATGGCTTTTGAGAACTATTATCTATACACTATATGAGATTATGAATAATAAAATTGTTTCTCTCTATTTCTCTTTTATCTTTCAATTTTATGCTTTGCAATTTAATTTTTTGAATTTTTGTTAATACGTAAACAGCACGAGTCTCTTGCCATTTTGTTGAGCAAGATTTGATGGAAGGTTCGATGAAATTTGGTGACATTAAGGAAGGTAGTTTCAAGCCCCTATTTGCAAATGTTTAATGCTAAATGCTTGATCTGGACATGATTGTCCTTGTAAGGTTTTTCTATCAACACCATGATACTTCTTGCTTGTTATCTTCTCTTAGCAAAATATTCAGCTTTTAATTTATATTGGTTTTATCAATACTAATATGTCAGTATTAGTTAAAGATGATCAATTTATATAAATTTATACTTATTATTTTTAGATCTTATTACAGTTGATTATGAATGTGGTTTTCTTGCACTATAATTCTAAAGTCCAAAGTTGATTGCATGATTTTTTTTAGCGTTCGGATAATTGGATCTTATGTGTTTTAGATGTATGAACTTTTAGTATTTGATATTGGCATTGTATTTTTAGTACATTTTAAGAATTTTTTATAATTGTGGTAGCATTTTTAATGATCTATGTGGATATTGTGAAACATTCACTAATTATTATTTTTTCATTAGATTCGTTTAGTGGTTTATACAATAGCAACATATGTTGTTTAATTCTATTGTTATTTTTCTGAGGAACTTCATTGTTTGACTTAAGATTTTAATATAATTTTAGATCTTTAATGGTAATATATTTCGTCTTTTTGCCGATTCAACTAATATACTTCAGTTATTAAGTTATTATTGAATTACGTTTGAATAATGGATTTATGTCACCGAGGTAATGTTAACAAATACTATTTATATATGAATTTATGCATTTATACCTAAAGATGTAATTATCATCTCATATATATATATATATATATTGGTTTATTATTTTTCACAAATACTACTTGAAAGAAGATAAAGAGACCTTTGAACGTCTGAAAATTAAATTTATTGATATGGTTGTAATATTACACTGGTCATATAAATTAAGCCAATTAAACAACATCAATAGCTATTAATCATGTTTATAAAAATAGTAATAGCAAGATCGTAAAAATAATAATTATGATAATGTGATAATTTTGCAGATTTCATAAATTGAGTATTTTGGGGAAAATTTTCAAAAAATTTACAAATTTTTACATTTTATGAAATTTTCATAATATCCACAAATTTTGATATTTTTATGAATTTTGATATTTTTGGTATAATTTATGAAATTATTCATAATTTGTAATATTCATAATTTAGGTATTTGTTATGAATATTATATTTTTTGTGGACATAATTATGTATGTTTATGTACATATGTGATTCAATATGTATAATTTGAGATTTTTAATTATGAATGCAATATTAAATAAAGTAATTTAGTATATTTAAATTTTGTATAGGAATTCTTTACTCCAAAATAAACAAATGATTATAAAATATTCAGATTTAACTTCAAGTTACAGAAAAACATCATGCACTATAATCAATCCTACTAGTACATCCTCTCAATCGTGAATAAATAATCTCATTTGTAACAGTGACAATGCACCAAACTTGGAAGCTAACTTTTTTTTCTACAATTTTCACAACACAATATTAAACATTGCTTTTGAAAGATCATGTATCACTATAAAAATTTTAGGCTTACTCTTTATGTTCATAAACATGATTAATAACTATTAACATCATCAATAGTTATTAATCATGTTTATAAAACTAATAATAGCAAGATTATAAAAATATTAATTATGAATATGTGGTATTTTATTATTAAAAGGTAATTGAATAATTTTTTTTCCATATTCTTTGAAATGGATATTGCACCATTTATTGGCATAACTTGGTCATGTATAAAATTACATCAACATGGATGTTTTATTATGATATATGTTTTGGGCCAATAATTAAAGAGTCACTAATTTGGTTTAGTTGGCTATTTGACTCTATGCATTCCATGAACAATTGTAATTTCGCGCATTCATGATGTGATCATGAAAAATGAATGGTGATCAGTTTTTCCTAATTATTTTTGCATATTTCCTAAAGTGAAAATTGTATGTTTGTGATGGCTAAGGGACTTTTTTAAAGATTCTACTATTAGCATATATGCCTTAAGGAGTAAAAATGTAATATGTTTTTGGAGACATTTTTATCAATAAAGAATTTATTTATTATTTATATATCAAATCTTGTCCTCTTTATGTTCATATTTGTTGATGTATGTTAAGCAAACAATGGTTTGAGACTGTTGGTCTAAACTTTTAAGAATTGGGCATACGATGGACAGATAATACAGAAAACACGATTCTTAAGATGACGATCTAAATCATAAGATCCGCAATCAAGGGAATAAAGTTGGATCCTTTATTCATGTAAAGATTGTTATGTTGTCTATATCTCTATTGGGAGATGGTTTGTCTTGGCCATCGGAGGTGGACTCCATGAATAAAAACATTGGCATATTGTCATAGGTGACGATGTATTGAATTGGGACATAAAGTGAATTTATTTGGATTAATAATTCTGTCTTGGCAAATCTATTCACTTTAGATAATCATTTGTATCATATCTTATAGTGTAGACCTATTATTTATAGATATAGAATCCATAGCTCCTCTTTAGAAGTAGTGATATCTTCTTATATGTGTTATCCTATAATTGAAAAACTGGAGCACTCAACCATTTGGATACAGAGGTGTAACCGAATTATAAACTGTCTTTGGATGGTGAGTTTTTTGATGGTGAGATAATGGAATGTAAGATAAAAATAATCGGGAAGGTAAGACAGAACTTATCTTTAAGCCGATTATGGATAATCCTATAGGGATACGATAAACTGTGATATGTCATGGAGACTTAGCTATACAGGCTTCGTAATTCTATATAGTTTGAAGTGCAGCTTCGAGCTTTTAGTGGAGTAGTGTTGGAGTTGATTATTATGAAATGTATATCTAGGATATTGGGTTTCATAATTATCGGAAGCTTGAACTATATAGGTCCATCAGGTCCCCTTTGCTAGCTCACAAAATCCTGTAACGATACGGCGTGCTTTTTCAATAATTGGTGACTTATGTTGGATTTATTAGATTGGTTGAAATTTAGAAGAATTAAATAATTCATGTCTATTTATCGATTGAATTAATTTTGTGACAAAATTAATTCAAGATAAACTTGTTGAATTATTAGGATCGGATAATTCTTATCTGTTTATCAGTTGATTTAATTTTTGAATAAATTAAATCAAGATAAACTTGTAGAATTATTAGGAATTCATTTATTTTCTGAGAGATTATTTAGATAAAGTTGTTTTAATTAGATAACTTTTCTATTAGGTTATTTGAATTAAAATTGAGACTTTATCCTATAGAATCTTGGGAAGAATATAAAAGATTCGCTGAGATTTTTTTATCAACAGTTCGGCATACCGATCTTTAAGTTCGGCCTACCGATGGGGCAATTTCGGCCTACCTATTAGACAGATCAGCTTGCCTATGGGTGAAAAAAGGATCACGTGTTTTCACGCAGATTTCATTAGATATTGATCCGAATTTGATTTTGATTCGAATTTTTGAGACCTTATCTGAGAAGGACTGACCTTAGACCCAACCTTTATAAATAAGGAGTGGGTCTCATAAGTTATTTAGATCAATTAAGAGATTAAATGTAACGCCCGTCTAATTTGATGTAATGGATAATGTTATGATAATGATGACGTTAAATGTTATATTAATGACGATGATAAGTGTTATACTCATGATATGTTATGATATATGATATAATGGTGCTAACCATTTTATTTTAAGTGTTATGACAGGTGACGCTCGCGTGGAATTGATGTGCTCAAATGTTCATGTCATTAATGTTATATGTTTAATTATATTTTTATTGATAATTAAATGTTATGAATGATTTTTTTTGTAATTAAGGACAGATCGGCAGGCCGGACCATTCACTTCGGCAGGCCGAAATGATTTCCTCAGAACGGCAAGTCGATGGTGTGCCATCGGCAGGCCAGACTTTTGAGATCGGTAGGCCAAACTTCTGAGATCGACAAGCCGATGACAGCTGACAAGTAGTCAGCAGAAATTTCACAAAATTGTGATGAGGTGGAATTTATGATATGGATATTTGTTCTGAATAAATAACATAATTATGGAATGATTTCTTTAATTTTGGTAATGAAGCATTTGACTTTTGAATTATTTGATTAAATGGATAAGTTTTCCCGTATTACAAAAGCAAAAATATGGCAACTCGAACCATTTTTGGAAGTTCTGACTTTTTTTCCTCAATCCTCTCTTTCCTACACGAATTTTTGGCCCCCAATTAATCAGAAAATTCTGATTTATTTCAAAGAATGGGAGTTTCATTTTTTTTAACGTAACAAAATTTAATTTAACGCTCTTTATTTTTTTTTCTCTCTCCCTCTCAAGTACACTCTTTCTCTCAATTCTATCCTATCACACGATTCATGCTCTGCAATTAATCAGAAAAATTCTGATTTGTTTTAAGGGGATAAGTTTTTCTTGATTTTAAATTTCATTTTTTTTAATTTCTCTCTCTCTATCTCTCGATTTCTCTCTTCCTATCACATTTCTTTTCTTTCATCTTCCTCTCAAATTTCCCTGCAATTCTTTTGTTAAAATATCAAAAAAATTTTTTGGAGATAATTCAATAAATTTTAAGAAGAAATCGTTCTAAGGTATGAACTCAATCTCGGAAATTCTTAAGTATATTTTTCTCTTATATTGTGACTGCTATATCTTTCTCTACGAATTTTATTTCACTCTGAATTTTTAGTATGTTAATTATGCATGTGTTATGTGATTCTCCTCCAAATTTCACATTAATTCAAATTTCCTATATTAAGTTATGAATTTTCTTCTCACCACCACTCACTGTGAATTGTTGCTGATTAGTTTTGTTGCGCATATGTATGGTTATTGTTTTTGTTGCAAATGAATGTTGTTTTGCACGAAATTTGGTGGATATGTTTATATATATGTTAAGTATAGGACTGGAAAGTTTGGTAATAATTTGATGAAAATTTCATGTGTTATAGAATTTTTATTAAGACTAGGTTATGTGATTGCTTTATCTGTGAAATTACTAGATTCTTGTTATGTGATATTTTTGTATAATTAAATGATTCTATTTAGTGATGAGAATTTTTGTACTACTGTAATTATATGTTAATATGATTATTATATGAATTTTGAGGTTTAAATACATTTATTTTAATTGTTTAAGAATAATTATTGCAAGTAATTCATTGACTGATCTGTTTATAGTTATTTTTGTCTATGAATTCAAACACTTGTTTTGGATTGTACGAAATTTATTATAAGGTAATTTTTGGTATGATGAAGTTTTTAGTGTTTATTGCATGCAGGATTTTTATGGATTTATTTTGGGATGTTAATAATTTATTATGTGAATGTTTGTAGGGAATGCTCACTGTTTTGTTATTGCTGGCAGTTTTGAAAGTGAATGCTATGTGATTTATTTTAAATACTAAATGAGGTTTTTATGACTAATGAAAAATCATGGTAATATATTTATATGATATCTTTATCCCTGCCAAATATGGTGCTTAAATTATGTGAATATGTTAAGTTACAAATTTTTAATTTCATGAAGGTCAGAAATATGCATGTGTTGATGTTGTTTCTATGTTTTATGTTTAAAGAAAATGCATGCATGATGTTTTTATGAAATGGATGCTATATATGTTATGAAATGGTTATCATGGGAGTTATGATATGGTAATTAATTCATTGATTAAATGTTAATTACCATTTTATAAATGTATGACATGAACAAATTGAGAAGTAAGCACCTCAAGACCGCGGCGTTGTCACCTACAAAAGTAAGG
>CAMOHE010053376.1:35909-54139 GCA_946598075.1 Artocarpus hirsutus | reverse complement strand
ACTTATATGCTAAATTTATAGTTACACAAATAATCATGGAATTTTCTTGATGTTAATAAATGAATTCACGATACATATAAGTGACCAAAATAATATAAATGTCACTTTATTTATTTATTAACAATACATACAATGTCACAGCTTATAGGACACCAAATCGAACAATCTCCCACTTGCCCTAAAACAAGAAAGACATGTCTTTAAGACCTAAGCCTTTCAAATGTCCCTCGAAGCTCTTTGCAGGTAACGTCTTGGTGAAAGGGTCGGCAAGGTTGTTATCTAACACTATCTTCACAACTTCCACATAGCCTCAATGCACTATTTCTCTGATCAAATGATATTTTCGCTCTATATGCTTTCCTCTTTTGTGGTTTCTTGATTCTCTTAAATTTGCTACTGCACCACTATTATCACAATACAGTGTAAGTGTTTTATCCATGTATGGAACGACTTCCAGATCATTTAAGAACTTATAGAGCCAAACAGCTTCTTTAGCTGCTTCATAAGTGGCCACATATTCAGCTTCCATAGTTGAATCAGCAATACATGATTGTTTAATGCTTCTCCAAACTATGGCTTCACCACCAAAAGTAAACACTGATTTGACATCGATTTACATGTGTCTTTGTCTGATTGAAAATCAAAATTAATGAATCCAGGGGGAATCAAATTCTCACCAAAATATACCAACATATAGTTTCTCGTTCTCCTGAGATACTTGATAATTTAATTGCTATCTAATGATCTAATCTTGGGTTGGATTGATACCGACTGAGTATACCTACTGCATAGCAAATGTCAGGTCTTGTACACAACATGGCATACATTACACTTCCCGCTGTAGGTGCATAAGATACCTGTCTCCTATTTTCTTCCTCTTGAGGTGTCTTAGGACACTGCTCTTTTGAAAGATAAACTTTATGACATGTAGGTAAATTACTTTTCTTAGAGTTTTGCATTAAAAATCTGATAAGCACCTTATCGATTATGATGCTTGAGACAGTGCCACAGGTTGTTCTTGCGATCTCTTATAAGTTGGATTCCAATAACATAACTTGCCTCTCCTAAATCTTTCATTTGGAATTGGTTAGCAAGCCATTTCTTTACTCTAGATAATATCCCTACATCAGTCCCAATGAGTAGGATATCATCTATATAAAGAACTAAGAAAACTATCTTCTTATCTTTGATATACTTGTATACACAAGGTTTATCAATATTTTGATCGAAACCATAAGACTTGATCGCCTCATCAAATCTTAAGTTCCAAAATCTTGAAGCTTGCTTGAGTCCATAGATGGACCTTAGCAACTTGCAAACTTTTCGCTCTTGACTTTTGACTATAAACCCTTCCGGTTACACCATATAGATGTTTTCCTCAAGATAGCCATTCAACAAGGTAGTCTTAACATCCATTTGCCATTTCTTGTAATCAAGACATGCAGCAATGGATAAAAGAATCCAAATGGATTTACGCATAGCTACAGGCGAGAAATTTTCTTCATAGTCAACTCCCTCCTTTTAGATATAACCCTTTGCCACTAGCCTAGCTTTGAAGTTTCAACTTTCTCGTCTATTCCTCTTTTCTTCTTGTAGATCCATTTGCACCCTATGATTTTTATCCCTTCAGGTAGATCTATAAATTCCCAAACTACATTGGAGTACATGGACTCCATTTCAAGGTTCATAGCCTCTTGCCATTTCTCATTCTCAGAATCTTGCATTGCATGATGATATGTTAATAGATCATCCTTACCATTATTAGAGATAGCAACATGTGCTTCTCTAATTTCCTTATAGTGAGCAGGTTGTCTCATAACCTCCCACTACGTCGAAGTGGTATGACATCCTGATCTGGAGATGTGGTCTCCTTATTTTGCCCTTCGACAATGGTTGTCGATTGCAGTCTGATCTGATCAGAAGGTAACTCTTCAAGTACAACTTTGCTACGAGCTTTATAGGTTGTCATATAATCATTCTCAAGAAAAGTGGCATTTGTCAACACAAATACCTTCTTTTCTTGTAGACTATAAAACAAACCTCCTCTTGTTCCCTTTGGATATCCTACAAGCAAGCATGGTTTAGAACATGGTTTCAGCTTTCTGTTCTTTCCTTTTAGCACATGTGTTGGACACCCCCATATACGGATATGTTGCATACTAGGTTGGTGACCATTCCATAACTCTAAGGGTGTTTTTGGAATAAGCTTAGATGGAACCATATTTAGAAGATATACTACTGTTTGTAATGCATATCCTCAAAATGAAGTGGGTAATGATGAGTAGCTAAACATAGATCTCACCATGTCAAGCAACGTCCGATTTCTTCTCTTTACAACACCATTCTGTTGTGGTGTTCTTGGTGCGGTGAGTTGTGATAGAATACCATGTTTAATCAGATATTCCTTCAACTTAGTATCAAGGTATTCCCTTCCTCGATCAGATTGAAAAGTTTTTACCGTCTTTCCTAACTGCTTTTTAACTTCTACTTAGAATTCTTTAAACTTTCCAAAAGTTTCAGATTTCTTTTGCATTAGGTGCTAGAAAAACAATATGCAGTGGAATTCTAAAATTTCTTATACCAGAGTATTTTCTAAAACACAAATTTGACACGCTATATGCATAAATTAATCAGATCTTACTAACTTCGTAAATGCAGAAAAGCTCCCACAATCAGTGAAGAGTATAACGTTCTAGAAGAGCCTCAACCAACTAGTTTTCTTAGCTATTCTCAATTGACGATCGGAGTGCGTGTAGGCGTACATCATTCAGCCTTTCCCCAGTAGCTCTCCTTCCAACCAATTGAGAAAACCCAAAGCTAGTGTTCGTGATTTGTGAACAAGAGCTCTCAGGGAGTTTTAGAATCTCACTAGTAGAGTCTCACTCTTAATTTCTCAATTGATCTAATTAATTATGAAACTTACTCCCTATTTATAGAGGTTGGGTTTATGAAAATGTGTAATCCATTTATTGCTCGATCGACAAGTCAAACTGACAGATCGGCCTGTCGAACTTGCTCCATCGGTAGGCCAAACTTACTATAAATGATCCCTGTGAATCTTTATTTCCCAATAGAGATTCTTGGGATAGAGCCTTAATTTTAATTCAAATAACCCAATAGAGAAGTTATCTCATTAAAACAATTATATCTAAGATAATCTCTAGGAAAATAAACATTCCTAATAATTCAACAAGTATATCTTGAATTAATTTTCACAAAATTAATTCAATCAATAAACGGACATAAATTATCTGATCATATCGAATTTTCATCTAATCTGATAATTGGACATAAGTCACCAATTATTAGAAAAGCATGTTGTATCATTATAGGATTTTTATGAGCTAACAAAGGGGACCTGATAGACCTATATAGTTCAAGCTCCTGATACTTATGAAACCCAATATCCTAGATATACATTTTATAATTATCAACTTTAACACTACTCCACTAAAAGCTTAGAGTTGCATTCTCGAACTATATAGACTTATGAAGCTCGTATAGCTAAGTCTCTATGACATATCATAATGTGTCGTATCCCCATAAGATTATCCATAATCAGCTTAAGGATAAATTCTGTTTTACCTTCCCGATTTTTTTTTATCTTACATTCCATTATCTTGCCATCAGAAAACTTACCATCCAATGACAATATACCATTCAGTTACACCTCTGTATCCAAATGGTTAAGCACTCCAGTTTTTCAATTACAAGATAACGTATATAGGAGGATATCAACTACTACTAAAAAGGAGCTATGGATTCCATATCTATGAATAATAGTTCTACACTATCAAGAGTCATGCCTCCATTCTTCCGACATTTGTACCACTATTAAAATGTAAATGTTACCCTTTGGTACATCAAAAGACATAAGTCAAGACAACGGGCCCATTATTCATCTTAGGATTAGGATACAATATATATAATTGTCTAAAGTGAATCGATTTGCCAAAACAAAATTATTAATCCAAATTAATTCACTTTATGTCTCAATCTAACACATCGTCACCTTTGACAATATGACAATGTGCCAATGTTTCTATTCACGGAGTCCACCTCTGATGGCTAAGACAAACCATCTTCTGTTAGGGATATAGACAACATAACAATCTTTGCATGAATAAAGCGCCCAACTTTATTCCCTCGATTATAGATCTTATGATTTAGACCGTCACCTTAAGAATTGTGTCTTCCACATAATCTATCCATCATATGCTCAATTCTTAAAGGTTTAGACCAATAGTCTTAGAATTTTGTTTGCTTAACATATATTTAAAAAATATGAATATAAAGAGGACAAGATTTTGTATATGAATAAAAAATAAATCCTTTATTGATAAAAATGTCTCCAAAAACATATTACATTTTTACTCCTTAGGGTATACATGTCTAACAATATCCCACTTGCACTAAGTGAGTAAATATGATAATTCACATATCCCCATAGCTTCCACATGCCTCTCAAAACTCTCGCAGTTAGCGTCTTCGTGAATTGATAAGCTAAATTATCCTTAGATGCAATTTTGCAAATAGCGACATGCCCGCCCTCTATTTGGGCAAGGCAATTTTATATAGTTTAAGAGTGCAGCTATAAGCTTTTAGCAGAGTAGCGTTAAAGTTAAAAATTATGAAACATATATCCGGCCTGTTAGTTTGGCCTGCAGATCTAACGATAATTTAAACACGCGTTTTAGATGCGATTTTATCATATATTGATCCAAATTCCTTTTTTTAAGGCTAATAGAGAAGTTATCTAATTAAAACAGTCAAATCTAGAGAATCTTTAGGAAAATAAATATTCCTGATAATTCAACAAGTTTATCTTGAATTAATTTACACAAAATTAATTCAACCGATAAACAAATATAAATTATTTAATCTTATCAAATTTCAGCCAATCTAATAATTTAACATAAGTCACCAATTTATTGGAAAGCACACTGTATCGTTATAGGGTTTATTATAAACTAGCAAAGTGGACTTGATGGACCTATATAGTTCAAGCTCTTAATAATTATAAAATATATTATCCCAGATATACATTTTATAACTATCAACTCTAACACTACTCCACTAAAAGCGTAGAGCTGCACTCTCGAACTATATAAAATTATGAAGCTCCAAATTAGCTAAGTGTCTATAACATATCATAATGCGTTGTATCCCCATTGGACATCCATGATCAGCTTAAGGATAAATTTTATCTTTCCTTCCTGATTATTTTTATCTTACGTTCCATTATTTCACCACCAGAAAGCTTACCATCTAAGGACCATATACCATTCAGTTACACCTATGTATCTAAATAGTTGTGCGCTCCAGTTTTTCCATTATAGAATAATGCACACAAGAGAATATCATTAACTCCACCAATGGAGCTAAAGATTATATATCTATGAATAGCAGGTCTACGCTATTAAGAGTCATGTCTCCAACATACCGGTATGTGCACCATCACATAGTCAGGATGTCTTTGTTTGGTACATCAAAAGACATAAGTCAAAACAATGGGCCCATTAGTCATTTTAGGATTAAGATACAACACATATGATTGTCTAAAGTGAATTGATTTGCATAGATAGAATTATTAATCCAAATCAATTTCACTTTATGTCTTGATCTAATACATCGTCACCAATGATAATGTATCACTGTTTCCACTTGTGGAGTCCAACTCTGATGGCCAAGACAACCATCTTCTCTCAGGGATGTAGAAATGTCTAATTAGTGGGATTATTTGTCTTGGCCATCGGAGGTAGACTCCATGAATAGAAACATTGGAACATTGTTATAGGTGACGATGTATTGGATCGGGACATAAAGCATAATTGATTTGGATTAATAATTCTATCTCGACAAATTAATTCACTTTAGATAATCATATGTATTGTTTCTTAATCTTAAGATGAATGGTGGGCCCGTTGTCTTGACTTACGTCTTTTGATGTACCAAATAGTGACATCTATATTTTATGACGTTACACATACCAGTACATTAGAAACATGACTCTTGGTAGGGTAGACTTGTTATTCATAGATATGGAATCCATAGTTCCTCTTTGAGAGTAGATGATATCCTCTTATATGCGTTATCTTGCAATTGGAAATCCAGAATGCTTAACAATTTGGATACATAGGTATAACCGAATGTTATATTGTCTTTGGATGGTAAGTTTTTCAATGGTGAGATAATGGAACATAAGATAAAAATAATCGAGAAGTTAGACAAAATTTATCCTTAAGCCAGTTATAGATAAAACTATGAGGATACAATATATTAGGATATGTCATGGAGATTTAGCTATTCGGGCTTCGTAATTCTATGTAGTTCAAGCGTGCGGCTCTAAGCTTTTAGTGGAGTAGCGCTAGAGTTGATAATTATGAATGTATATTTAGGATATTGGTTTTCATAATTATCAAGAGTATGAACTCTATAGGTCCATTAGGTCCCCTTTGTTAGCTCGTAATAAATCATGTAAACGACGTGCTTTTTCAATAAATTGGTGACTTATGTTAAATTGTCAAATTGCCTAAAATTTGACAGGATCAGATAATTCTTGTCTATTTATCTATTGAATTAATTTTTTATAAATTACTTCAAGATAAACTTGTTGAATTATTTGGATTATTTATTTTCCTAGATATTATCTAAATATGGCTATATTAATCAGATAACTTCTCAATTGGGTTATTTGAATTAAAACTAAGGCTCTATCTCAAGAATCTCAAATAAGAAATAAAAGATTCGTAGGAATCATTTATTGTAAGATCAACAAGCTGATCTTTAGGTTCGGCCTACCGTTGTAGTAAGTTTAGCAGGTCGATCTACCAATTCGGCCTATCGACCCAACAATAATTTGATCACGTATATTTAGAAGCGATTTTTATTAGATATTGATCCAGATTCAAATTTTTGAAGCCTTATCTGATAAGAACTAACTCTTGGGTCCAACCTCTATAAATAGGTTGTGAGACTCATATATTATTTAGATCAATTGAGAGATCAAGAGTGAGCACTCTATACTGTGCGCCTCTGAAACTCCCCTAAAGAGCTATTGTTCACAAATCACGAATAGTAGTTTTAGGAATTTCCTGATTGGTTGAAAAGATAGTCACCGGGGAAGAGCTATCAACGTGTACCTACACGCACTCCGATCATGGGTAGAGAATAGCAAATAAGACCAATTGGTTGAGGATCTTTTGGAACATTCTTCTCTTCACTAATTATAGGAGCTTTGGCATTCAAAGGTTAGTAAAATCTGGTTACTTTATACATATAGTGTGTCAAACTTGTGTTTTAGAAAATACTTTAGCATAAATTTTTAAAATTCTGCTACATACTATTTTTTCGACACTAGAGGGATCAAATAAATCTATGTGTAAAAGTTGCAATAGTTTCATGGTTAAAATTTCAGAAATAGATTTGAAAGAAGTTTTAACTTATTTTCCAAATTGGCATGCATCACATAATTTATCTTTTTCAAATCTAAGTTTTGGTAATCCTCTAACAAGATCATTTTTTGAAACTTTTGATAGTAAGTGCATGCTAGCATGACCAAGTCTTCTATGCCAAAGCCAAATTTCATCATTTAAAGTCGAAAAACATTGATCTTGATTTGAATATTTTTCAATATCAATTGTATAAACATTATCATGTCAATCACTAATGAACACCACTTCATCATTACAAACGTTCTCAATTAAACAATTAGAAGACTCAAAATTGACCTTATTCTCTTTGTCACACAATTGACTTATGCTAAGCAAGCTATATTTTAAATTATCAACTAAAAACACATTTTTAATCCAAGGAGAAGAGTTGTTACTGATATCACTTACACCAAGAAATCTTCCTTTAGCATTGTCTCGAAAGGTGACATACCTACCTTTCTTCTTGTCTTTGAGAAAAGTAATAGGCCCCTCGTTATATGCTTTGAGCATCCACTATCTAGGAACCATTTTGCCTTCTCCTTCTTCAATACCTACAAAATTAGTTCAATTCTTGATTTTTGATACCCACATAAATGTTGGTCCATCAATGTTAGTTTTTGTACCTTTTGGAACCTATCTTCGCTTGATTCTAAAGTATGCACTTTTCTTAATTGGACAATAAAAGGATGTGTGCCCATCTTGATCATAATAAGCGCACACATATTTAGAATTAGTTGATGCTTTAACAAAATAATTTTTGAAATACTTTCGGTCAATGTGTGATTTATATCCTAAACCATCTTTGTTAAAACTACATCTTTGTTCACCAAGAATCAATTCGAAATTTTTTTTACCCTTGGTGAATTTTAAAACCGTTTTTTTTTAAATCATCAACCTGTTCTTTCAATGATGAATTTTCAACAATCAAGGCATCATATTTGTTTTTCTCAATTTTTCTTCTTAAGGAGTTTTAAGAACTAATTTCTCATAATCATTATGCAATTCATTAAACGCTTTGGATAATTCTTTAAAATCTATTTCATCATCATTGTCAAAAGAAAAGGAACTATTTACCTCGTCAATTTCCAGGAAACACATATTGGCGACTTTTCATGGACCTTCCTCATTCGGGTCATCGGACTCTAGCTCATCACACATGGCTTAGAGTGTTTTCTTCATCTCTTTTTTACCTATTTTCTTTTTCAATGGACAATCTAGTCTAATGTGACCAAGTTTCTTACAATCATAGCAAATAATACCATCTTTATTTGATTTCTCATGTTAATTAGTTTTCTTTTTCATACCTTTGTTACCGTTGAACTTTCGATAGAACATTTTGTACTTCTTGGCTATCATCACGAATTCTTTGAAGTCCTTTGGGTTGATGCCTTCTTCATCGTCATCATCTTCATCATTAGGAATGGATGCCTTTAATGCTATTCCTTTCTTTCTTTTTTCTTCATCTTCTATTTGATTTTGCTTGTGAGTTATCTCATGCATCATAAAAGAAACTATCAATTCTTCAAGTGGTAGAGTTGATAGGTACTTTGCTTCTTCTAGTGTTGTCCTCGTGACATGCCAAGACAGAGATAGAGATCAGACAAGCTTTCTCACTAATTCGCTTGTAGTAAACATCCTACCAAGAGACTTAAGACCATTAACAATATCCATAAACCTTGTATACATTTCAGTTATAGTCTCGTGTTCTTTCATTTTAAATATTTTATAGTCATGAAAAAAATTATTGATTTTAGTTTCTTTGACTTGATTTGTCCCTTCATGTACAACTTGTAAAGTGTGCCAAATATCTTGTGCGGTAGTGCAAGAAGTAATTCTATTGAACTCATTTCTATCTAGTGTACAATAAAGCATGTTTATAGCTTTAGCATTTAAAGACAATTTTCTTTTATCCTAATCGCTATACTCTTTGGGTTCTTTGGCAACCAAAATTTTTTCTAATTCTTTCATAGGTTTAAAAGGTTCATTTTTAACGATATCCCCAAGATCATAGTCAATGGATTGCAAGTAAATTGACATCCTAGTTTGTTAATAGTTGTATTCAATTCTATTATAGAAAGAAGGTCCATTTGTGGGTTGACCTTTTGAATTTTAAAAACATTGAGTAGCCATGCTCAAGATTGTAAAATCATTTTGAAAAATCAAATCGATTTTTCTGCTCTGATACCAATTGTTAGCCTAAGAATAGCAACCCAAGAGGGGGGTGAATTGGGTTTTTGAAAACTTTTTACAATTATTGAAAAATTCTAAATAAAATATGCTCAAACAATAAACATACAAGCTAAGATATTGAAATAAGTAAACAAAAATTAAATTGTGTTTAAGTAAACGAGTAGGAAGAAGAAATGCAAATGTTATTTATAGTAGCTCGACAAATATGCCTACATCCATAGTTGCCAAGCGAAAACCTTCACTCGACCTCTTGCACTAGAAGACCATCTTTTCAACATGATCACTCCTTTGTACAATAACAATGACTTGCTCTACCCAAGGCTCACCATACCTTCTTACAAAGTGACAATTTTAACAGAGATTGTCTGACCAAAAACCCCAAATTACAAGGCTTGGAAACCTAATGATGGAAGGTAGGATTTTATAAAGTTTGGTACACTCACAAACTAATCACTCCAAGAGAAAATAAATACAATGTAAGGCTTATGTTTAGAGGTGCAAGTAATTCTCAAAGAAAATATGAAGCAAATTTAGCTCAAGAGAATTTGTGTGAAATCAATGCTGGAGAAAACCAATGTAGAATGATATCAAATCTCTCTTATAATCCTTAGTTCTTCATTGCACATTGAATGGAGGGATGTATATAGCCTCCAAGTGCTTAACTTTAGCCTAGAAACTAGAATTTTGATCAAAATGGCCATTGGAAATGGAGTTTTAAGAAATAGAAAACTAGTCATTATAAACAGTTTGGCAAGCCGGACAAAAGGTTCAGTAGGCCAAAGTTTGAAAATTTAAAATCAGGACTACAAATGGTCAACTGATCAATAGGTCGGTTGATAGTTTGGCAGCCGAACATGCAGCCACCGACAGGCCAAAAATTAGGTTTGGCAGGTTGTCCAAAGCGAAAATAGGGCTTGTAAACCCTTAGATCGATAGGCCGATCTAGGCCATCGGCAGACTAATCTATGTTGCCCTAAAATTTGCCTCAAATAGTGTTCTAAAAAGTTGTTTTTGCAAAAACCTATTCAAGTACCTTAAGTACAGTTTTAACACCTTTTTACACAGTAGAACATTTGAAATACTTTAAACACATATATGCAAAGATTTAAAAAGTTTATGAATGCATTGTGTATGAATCTGAGCTATTTTTTATCATATTTCCGAATACGAATCACTCACTTACTTTTGGACTAAAAATCCATAAAGTATTGAGATCTTCAAGTCCATGCGAGTTCCTTCCTTGTTGCGATCATGGCTCTAATCTTCTTGAATGTTCATCACTTGATTTTGCTTGAAACTTAAGCCTTTCAATACTCACGAATTTCATTAGCTCAAAAATACAAATTTGCACATGTAAACAAAAATTGTATTTGTTATCATCAAAACTAATTTAAAATTGCTTTATGAAACCTTGGAGCCAACAAGAAAGAGAGATGGACCAAACGGAGCTCAACAAAAAGAGAGAAATTGACGATATGTAGTGGTGGCAAGGAGGAGAGAAAATTGAGAGAAAAAGAAAGAGACAAAAACGGAAAAACGCAGAACATTCAAAATTAAGGGCAAAATTATCTTTACAAAAATAAAGGAGATAATAAAAGTGGCGTTCATTGAAAGAGTTGTTAGCTAAGTGGCGTTTGTCAATCCTCTAATTCAAAAGGTGGCACTTTTCCTGATCACTCCATGCCTCCTGGTCAAGTTGTTAGCTCCATAGTTCCAATAATCTACTATATTGTTTCGGTCACCAATTGCCAAAAACGGGCAGTTCGGAATGGACGAACAGCTGTACCATCTCCTATCTCTCTTCGACTTGCTTGTCTCACATTATCAATCGCGAGGCTACCAAAAGATGCAATAGATTTATTTCCTTAGCTGGGGTATTGAGCAAAATTCATAAAAGATAAAGGCTTCATATTATATTTCTGAAACTTTTACAAGGTTTGCTCATCTGTACACAACCTTTACAATTGTTACAGAAATAATCGTCAAAATTTTCTATCTACACCTTTTAGCTACAAAATGATATCCAAAATGTACAATCATCTGAATTGTGAGCACAAGCTCTCTTGTGCAGTCAATTTCCCTCTTGGGTGCATACAAGATGCCGGATTGCTCTTCAACTTTCTCAAGGAGAAGCCTAGACAGTGGAACCTTTGATAGAGTCTTGCATGATCCAACCATTATCAGCTTTTTCTACACAATTAATCGAGAACAAGTTATGCTATTGTCAACATCAAATAAAGTCACTCAGCAGCTTCATACTAGGTTTATTTTTTACTTAGGCCTAACGTTAAGGATGCTTTATTTTCAGACTTAACGTATGTTTAAGTGTATGTGTATATATTTGTAGCCCACAGTAGGCGCGTGTAATAAAGTTAAAGAACTAGTCTGATTTGATACCAACCTTAGCCCTTGTAAGAGCCACGTTAATCCTATGCCAGTCTCCAAGCAGTGAGGAAGTGCAGTTTCTTGGATTTTCACTTGATCTTACAAAAGTCACCAGTATGCAGTCCTTATCCCTTCCTTGTATGCAGGCACAAAATAGGACACAAAGTTCAAACAAATGATCTTCAGACTTGACTAAAAAATAAAATTCTCTTTAAAAAATTTTCAAGGAAATAAAATAGTAATATAGAGAGCAAAAGTGAAATTCTTCCGTCGCCTATAAGTGAAATGAGGGACGTATATCATCCAGTAAAGCTCCAAGTTTATCGAATAATTTGCATCAGAAAATAGAAATAGAAAGTGTCATATGCATATCTAAGTAAATAATCAAACCTCTACAACAATTTGAGCTTCCAACGGATTATTTATGGTTTTCTGGTCCTTTCCCTCATCTAGCTTGAGAAAGATTATGTGATTAGAAAAACAAGGCATTATGAGTTATAAGTTATTTTTTGATAGCACAATCTAAGGTATGTGAGACACTTTTAGATACCTTTATTAATAAATATAACTGGTCGGTCTGGATCCAAAATCTGCAACCATGAACAGAACAATGACAAAAGTTTGAATTCTATTAACTTTAAAAGAGCAGGAAAGATTTACTGGACAAACTTTTCTTTTTCTTTTCTTTAAACTTTAGACACTACAAAAGTCTGTACGAACAGCTTCGATTTCCTTTTACGAAGCTATACATGTTGAGCCTTATATTTGATACAGATACATTTCAAGTATAAAGAAGATATTTAACTTCCAGAACAAAGACAGGAGAAGATGCTCTTACCCCATTAATCCACGATGAACCAGACTTTAAACTTGGTAACTTCAGCTTGGCATCAGCTATATCGGACAAACCACAACGCAATTTGTCACCGTATATCAGTGCATTTGATAGATCCATAATGCCTTGAGACATACGATACTGCATCCAAATATTTTAGTAATTTAACTAGCATGTAAAGAATATCCACAGAGAGAACTCAATTTTGCTTTTACACTAACCTGGCTTCGCAGCGCTGAAATTGCCTGGGGATGTGATTCTGAAAGCCTGCGAAACAAGCTCACCCCCAGTCCATTTTCTCGAGCTTCTACACTCTAGAAACAAAAGAACATCACCGTTAATGAACTAAAACTTATACCATGAAAAGCGGACGCAACAAGAACAAAAGAAAAAGATATACACCTGGACGAGAGGAGGTAACTGATAATGATCGCCGACCAGGACAAACTTTGAAGCAAACATTAAAGGTCCCAAAGACACCTGAGAAGAGTGTAAACTGCTTATCAATATACTCTTCTTGTTCTTTTCTTTTCTTTTCTTTTTTGCCTTTTTCCTTTTCAGTCGCACCCTTCAACCAAACAAAGAAATCAGAAAGACAACATAATTTATGTATGCAACATTTTGTACCGTAAAGGACATTAATTCCAAAATAAGATTTAAAACATCTTGCTCTTCATTTATAATTTCAGTCAGTCTGGGAATTCAGTGCCATACAAGTCCAACAAGATCTCAATCTCGTCATATAATAAGTGTGCAATAACTTTACTCTTGTTTGAACCAATGGAAAAGCAGCATTTGCAAATACATACTGGAAGGGTAGTCTGTCCGGCCTCATCCATTATGCATACATCAAATTTCTTGTTGGCAAGCAAGGGATTGGTTATTCCCAAACACATAACTGCAACAACTTTGACTTGATCTAATTTTTTATTTACGTCTTCAACACCTTGTAAGTTCATTTCTGCCACGTAGACAGCGATCACAGCGATGCGAAGAAATATATAATTGAATAATATATTTTGACTCAAATAGAATCTTAAGCTGAAATGCACTGTCCCCGTACTTCTTCATGCACAACTTCATTTCTTCCAATACGCAAAAAATCAATGCCCTGGAATAATATAGATCAGAAGGAAATGTCTGATTAAAATGGCACCAAGAGATAACATGAAGCAATAATGTGATCGCATAGGCACATATATCCGCTCCATTGATTGGAGCATGTATTGACCAAGTAATAAATGAGACCTAGGAATATGAAGCTCGAAATAGAACTTAAAAAAATTCAATCAACATGGTGATCTTTCTGCCAACCCTCCCCAGGAAGAAAAGAGGTAGAAAGTTCCAAAATCAAATATGGATTACCAATGATAAGGAAAATTCAAGGGTTTTGCTAGATTGGGGCTTGGACTATTGAGGAAAGATTATGTACGTATGCAAGCAGTGATGGTATCCTTCCCTGTTAGGTATTTACATTAAACAAATTTACTATGAACAAAACAATTATTTTGTCAAACAATCACCTAAACCAAACTTATCTTAGTACATTTGCTTGTGATATCAACCAAATATTGGCGAGCTAGGTTACAGGACTTTTTTTTTTTTTGATAATCAAATATACATAATCAAATATACATGTCATGCTACCTTGAATAAAGAAAGTGCCAAAAAAAAAAATAATGCATTAACAACCGCAGAATATGTGTAGGATGTAAGCAAAATGGATGAGCCTCTAATAAATAATGCATTAACAACATGGACCATAGTCGATGTCTTGCCTGTTCCCGGCATCCCAAGTATAAGGGCATAATCCTATGCTTGAAGCTCTGAAATTTAGAGTGTCATGAAAAAAGTGTTGGAACAAATTAAACTAAATTGTTCCAGGATCAATCATATTAAATCATTGAGAAATAATAATTCTAGATTGCGGAAGCATATCTTGATTCATGGTTACTGATCAACTTGAGTTATTGTCTTCCAATCCAATACGTATCCTTTTGGAACTTCAAGGAAGATGGGATTTCCAGAGAAGTAAGAATGTCTGTAATTTTTCTGAATGAAAATAATACGTATAGATTGGGGACCATAACCAGAATAAATAACTTTAGTTATTTTAGTGTATTTTCAGTTTCACCCATCATAAAATCTAGAAATTACAAATTGGTATCTACACATATAAAATTAATAAAAATAACCCATACATTATTTTAATACCCAAAAAGCCTTCCAACTTTATCTTAATTGTATCAACTTTAAGATAGCATTAAATAACACATTTAATTACATATGTGTGCCCACATGAAAAATTAATTTTTCCAACAAAAAGTCGATCTGATTTTTATAGGAAATATGCTGTGCCAAAAGAGTACAAGCTCAGATATGGTTGTAAAGCCACAAAACTAGGATGACGGAAGGAATTTGAGATATCAGCAGAAAGAGGAGATATAAAAGTTGCAAAATTGTGAAGAAAACCTTAAGAATGGCACAACGCTGATCATCATTTAAGTTTTTTTGTGACCACAAGTAAGATATTGCTGGATCCTGGCTTAACATGCACCCACTGTCAAATCTAGGAGCCTACAATGCGTTCACACATGCATGGCGCAACAGAATTAGAACTATTAAAAAGATGGCAATGATTAACACCCACACAAGGTGGCTGCTAAAATTTACCTCAAGGTTGACGATCATCCTCCTTAGATGTGTACCTTGTGCAGTTTGTAGAAAAAGCTGAACAAGATTAAACCTTGAGACAAAAATTACAAAAAAAAAAAAAAAAAAAAAAAAAAACAAACAAACAAGAATTTGGAAAGGGTACTATGCACTATTTCTCTCCGCGGACTTTAATGTAGAAAAGAACTTTAAAATAGAGAGAGTCAGAGAGAGAGACAGAGAGACAGTTATAATAATGTAATTGCCTCATGATTGCAAATGAAGTCATAAATTCATCCTTGTCAATTCGCCAAACCTCCCTAAGGAGATCAGATGCCTCTGAAGAAGCATTCCCTGGAAGCCTTAAGCACTTGGAAAAAGATATCTAGGAGTTTTACGAAAACTGATTAGGCTCTCTTTCCTAATCAAAGCTTCGATAATTGAAATAAACTAATTAGCTATCCTTACAGAAACATGGAAATAGCTTGAATTTATCACGATCCCACTTGCAATAGGGAGATGGCCAGAGCCAGCACCAAGCATCTGACAACCAAAATAACATAATTAGTAATTGATTGGTAAAATGATGATATGCAGTGTGCCAGCAAATTGTCCATGAGATATATAATAAGTGATTTACTGACGAATAGCACATACGCAATTATATGCTTTTTTTTGTTCTGAAAATGGCGCGAAGAGATGCATAAAGGAAACAGGCGGACCGCAAACAAGAACGCCCGGAAGATAAAAATGACCAGTAATAGCTAAAGTAGATCCACTAAATGATCTTCTACTGCTTGAAAATATATATTTAAGGATTATTTATCCAATGCCCTTAAAACTTTAAGGTTATCCTATTTTGTCTTTTAAAATTAAAAAATCAGAGATTTATTTTCTAAACTTTCAAAACTTCTCACTTTATTAAACTTTAATAATCACCACTTCATCCTCTGAACTTTTAATTTTCTGTTCAAATAAACAAAATTAAGCCCGCTTGATTCGATCACGGGTTACCTGTGACTGCAAAAATAAGATTTTATTACTCCTCACTTTTGTTTCACATTTACACTCTCACTTAATGCTTTTTTTTATCTGTACTCTCATTTAAGAAGAGTTTATATGCATATTTCTTCTCATCTTTAATGCATAACTCATTTAATAAGTCATATTGTTCACCAATATCTAAATGTAGATAATAAAGAAAATGATCTATGCATTAAAGATAAGGAGACATCAATGAACATTATCGACTTATTAAATGAGTTACGCATTTATGATGAGAAGAAATATAAAGACAAACCCTTTTTAAATAAGAATTCAACTAAATAAAAAAAAGGCTTCATCAAGTAAGAGTGAGATATCCTATATTACTAAATCATCTTATGGTGTCTTAGTGTACCATTTAGGTTTATGAAATCATTTTAGAAAGTCGGAATTTCAATCGGGGTTCAAAACGGTGAAAATAGGTGAAAAATTACAAAATTTTCACCCTGCTGGGCGGCCTACCGATCACCCTGGTTTGGACGGATGTTCAGCTTGCCAATCTGGAAAAATTTCAGAATTTTTCGAGGATAGGACTTTACCTCTCGAACCCAAATCTCAAATTTAACTTGTTTTTTCAATTCTCAAGCATAGGTAATGATCATAATCGATAGAAAAACATAATAGATTATTTTTTAATACTTTAAAACAAGTTTTAAACAAAATTTTTTGAAAAAATCTAAAAATAGAGAAAAATAAAAAATCTTGATTTAAATTCGTTTTTGATCAAACAAAGTTTGTATTCTAGTTATTCTAAGTTCATCTACCCTAGATTGACGGTTTTCTAAGCTTAGAAAAGCTTAAATTTAAAAATACCAAGAAATTTAAAAAATTAAAAAAGTTTTGAAATTTAGAAACTAACATCGAATTCAAGCTTTAAATCGTGTTTTTGGTCGCTAAATCTTATTCCCGAGCCTTCAATCCACTAACTCAAAGCTTGTGATCACGGCTGATGCGCAAGAAAATAGCTCCATGCATGGTGTAACATTTTGGGTTAATTAAATCTGATGTTTTAACTCCTTTTTGCAAACACCAAATTGCCAAGTTGCTATATTCACCTAATTATTCTACACAATTGAGAAAAAATAAATAAAGTGGAAACTAAATAAAATAAAATCCAAACTAACTAAATTAAATAAAATAAAATCTAATTAAACACAATAAAAACAAAAGTAAACAAAATTAAATAAAATCCCAAGGACATAGCCAACTTCTACAAAAAAAAAAAAAAGTGCTAGAATAACTCTTTTTTATAGAGTTATCAAGTATATTCAAACTTCCAATTAGGTTATGCTATTATCTCCAAGCTCTTTTTTGTTCAATTCTGGCGGGGATGGTTGGAAGATAATAAAAAAAATTCATTGTATGAATTGGGAGAAGATATGTAGGCCTAAGAAGACGGGAGGTCTTAGCTTTATGGATATTGGGCATTTCAACCAAGCTCTCCTTGCTAAGCAAGGGTGTTGCCTTATCCAATACCCAGATTCTCTTGTTGAATGTATATATAGGGCAAAGTATTTCCTACAACGTCTTTCATAGTGGCAGGCCTAGGTCACAATGTTTATTACACATGGAGGAGCATAATGTGGGAAGGAAGTTATTGAAGCGAGGTGTCTAATGGAAGGTCGAGAATGGCAGTAAGATTTTTGTCTTTTCTTCACCTTGGCTTCCAAGACAAAGCTAATTTAGAAATA
>CAMOHE010053376.1:0-35889 GCA_946598075.1 Artocarpus hirsutus | reverse complement strand
ACCAAGAAATTTAAAAAATTAAAAAAGTTTTGAAATTTAGAAACTAACATCGAATTCAAGCTTTAAATCGTGTTTTTGGTCGCTAAATCTTATTCCCGAGCCTTCAATCCACTAACTCAAAGCTTGGGATTGATTTTTGCTTCAAAAATTTTGAGAGGGAATTGAGAGAGTGAGAAACCAAGAGTGAAAGAGACAACCGAGAGAGAGAAGAGCTGAGCAGGAGTGAGAAAGAGGAAGAGAGAGTGAGAATAAATAGAGAAAAAATGAGCGGTTTTACTCTGTGAAAACCGTGTGCCGCCTACGATTTTGTAAAACGAACATCTTTTGACATTTGACAAATTGTTTTGTTTTCAAAGTTTAAAATAACAATTAAAATAATTAAGAGTAATTAAAAATCATTGAAATTATCAAAAACAACTTTAATATGAAAACTTCACAAAATGACCAAATTAAGTTTAAAATATTCATTTTAGCACACTAATTCACCATTTCACATATTAATAATATTTAATCAATTTCGGGATGTTACAATATCATTTACTCCATCATGAAGCTATGAATTCTATATCTATGAATAACAAGTCTACGCTATTAAGAGTCATGTCTCCAACATACCAGTATATGTGCCATGATAAAATCAAGATGTCACCTTTTGGTATATCAAAAGACATAAGTTAAGATATCAGGTCCATTAGTCATTTCAGGATTAAGACATAACATATATGATTGTTTAAAGTGAATTAATTTGACTAGACATAATTATTAATCCGAATCAATTTCAGTTTATGTCTCAATCCAATACATCATCACTTGTGACAATGTATAAATGTTTCTATTTGTGGAGACCAACTCCGATGGTCAAGACAAACTATCTTCGGTTAGGGATATAGACAACGTGGCAATCTTTGCATGAACAAAGTGCCAAACTTTATTTCCTCGATTGCGGATCATATGATCATGTCTTCCGCATAATCTGTCCATCATATGCTTGATTCTCAAAGATTTAGACCAACAGTCTCAGACTTTTGTTTGCTTATTATACATTCAAAAAACATTACGTAAAGAGGAAAACATTTGGTATATAAATAATAAATAAATTATTTATTGATAAAATGTCTTCAAAAATATATTACAAGATTTTACTTCTCAGGACATACATATCTAACAAGGACGCCCCTTTCCTTGTGCTTGGGCTACATGTGCTCATTGATGGAGTTAACTACTAAATTGGACAGTCTGGATCACGGCTGATGCGCAAGAAAATAGCTCCATGCATGGTGTAACATTTTGGGTTAATTAAATCTGACGTTTTAACTCCTTTTTGCAAACACCAAATTGCCAAGTTGCTATATTCACCTAATTATTCTACACAATTGAGAAAAAATAAATAAAGTGGAAACTAAATAAAATAAAATCCAAACTAACTAAATTAAATAAAATAAAATCTAATTAAACACAATAAAAACAAAAGTAAACAAAATTAAATAAAATCCCAAGGACATAGCCAACTTCTACAAAAAAAAAAAAAAGTGCTAGAATAACTCTTTTTTATAGAGTTATCAAGTATATTCAAACTTCCAATTAGGTTATGCTATTATCTCCAAGCTCTTTTTTGTTCAATTCTGGTGGGGATGGTTGGAAGATAATAAAAAAAATTCATTGTATGAATTGGGAGAAGATATGTAGGCCTAAGAAGACGGGAGGTCTTAGCTTTATGGATATTGGGCATTTCAACCAAGCTCTCCTTGCTAAGCAAGGGTGTTGCCTTATCCAATACCCAGATTCTCTTGTTGAATGTATATATAGGGCAAAGTATTTCCTACAACGTCTTTCATAGTGGCAGGCCTAGGTCACAATGTTTATTACACATGGAGGAGCATAATGTGGGAAGGAAGTTATTGAAGCGAGGTGTCTAATGGAAGGTCGAGAATGGCAGTAAGATTTTTGTCTTTTCTTCACCTTGGCTTCCAAGACAAAGCTAATTTAGAAATACTACTACTCCATTTGAGGCCTCATTAGATTGTAAGGTTGCTAATCTTATTAGGAATAGTCGTTGAGATTGTTGTATTTTGTCGCAAGTGTTGTGGCCCATTGACATTGACCAAGTGATGACTATTCCTCTAGGTAGTGGCGATGTGGAGAATTATATGGTTGGCATTATGACTAATAAATGTTCTTACACTGTTAAGCCTAGTTATTGGTTAGCAGTGGATCCCGGATAGCAACAAGGGACTTCCTCGGAAGGTGAGGATGTTGAAGGGTGGTTGTGATTACGGTGGCTCAATATACCAGGTAAGGTTAAAATCTTTGCTTAGAGGGCCTTCCATGGAGCACTCCCTTGCTAGGATAACGTTGTAAAAAGGGCTGTGGTGTGTCGACCTACTTGTCTAGGATGTGGCAAAGAGGTGGAATCAGTTTGGCATCCCTTCTGGTAGGGTGGCTGGTAAGGTATGGTATAGATCCTCCATCTTGTTTACACTTAAGAGCCATTAAACCTTCTCCTTCGAATACTTACGTGTTTTTGCAGTAAGACACCTTCAGTGTGAGGAACTGCAGGTATATGTCATGATCGAATGGAGTATCTTACTTCTATTTATTGGACTAACAAAAAATGAGACTGGGTGATCGAGATGGCCAGATAGAAGAAGGGGTCTATCCTTAGCCGAGTGCTTAACAAAGGGAGGCAAAACAAGCAACTTTGTTATCTTGCCTTTGTGTAGACTGATCATTCGTGGCACATAAGCTATATGATCGATGATTCCAATGTGCCTCTATTTCACGCTTTCCCTTTCGTAAAGATGGGGAGGATTTCCTTAGGGACTTTCAACTAAGTAACAGCTTAAAGCTTAAGTGGTTGGGGGAGAGGATTGATAGACTGGCAAAATGGCAATATCCTCCTTTAGGCTATCTCAAGCTCAACATTGACGCTTCGGTTAAAGCTGGCTTGCCATGGTTTGGGATAGGTGCTATGGTTTGAAAAGGTGAAGGCATCATCCTAGCCTTCCTAGCAAAATGGATATAGGGGAGATTAAGTCTACACATTGCTAGGTGTGTGGCAGTTTGAGAGGGTTTCTAGTTTGCTGCTAGGTGCGGCTTGGAGGTGGGGGTAGTCAAGATAGATACGGTTAATATTGCTAACATAATAAAGGCTCCACTTTCTTTGGAGGAGGCAGGTCTCGTGATTTCTACAGTAAAGGCTGCTCCTTGTGGAAATGTTGTTGCCCACCTTTTAACTAGTTCTGTTTTTAGGAGTTCTCTAGATATTATTGCTATGGACTTTGTTCCCAAGTTTATTGCTTATGCTATGTAAGCTAATTTGGCTTATTGTTCTATCATCCAAAATGTTTCTTTAAATGCAGACGTTTGAAGCATAGAAAGGTTGTCGTATGCACTAGGAAGTGGGTTTTTAAAAGAAAAAAAAATTTCGGTTTAAAGTGGAAATGGATTTTTCAAGTCAAAACTTAAAAGAAAACAAATATGTTTTATAATTTTAAAATAAGATACAAATATTTTTTATAATTTTAAAATAAGATTTTAAAATATAAAATTAAAACGGTGAAGCATTGAAAATCCCTTGTATATTTTGTTACTTATATGGAATTTTAACTCTAAATAATAATTATCTAAAGTATTTGATTTATTATATCTTTTCTTGTTAATTGCAAACACTTTTAGTATCTCTACAAGTCAATTTAAAGTGACAATATAGCAAGCTATAATATAGTAAGAGTTTTCCTATAAAAGTAGCAAAATAATCATTTCTCCCTAGTGATTTTATGCATTAACTAAGAAAATTATAATCGTTGTCACTACAATTATAATTAACATAATTTTAAGATAGAAAAAAATAGCAAATCAAAATTATTATATTTAAATAGAATAAATTTTTACATTAATTTTGACAGCACCTCGTCTTATGAAATATCTAAAATCGACAATACAACAAGTATATTATAGTAAAAGACATTCCATAAAATTAACCATTATTTCATTATTATCAATATTAATTATGCAACACAATTAAATTACAAAAACAAAGCATGACTGAATTTGTATAAAAATAAGCAGTATAACAATACTAACAATAATTATTAAAGACTTAAAAACATAGACATCATGAAGTAAATATAGAGTTAAAATCTATACCAAAGTACTATATATGCAAGACCATCTTTCTGCCTCACTAAACTAATTTGACATTATTTTATTATTTTTAGAGGGGTCAAAGGAGTGCCCTAACAACATCTCCTCTCAAAAGGGGATATGTTGAGTTGAAAGCTTAACAGAAGAAAAAAAGGCAGAAAAGGGGGAATCGAGTCCAAATGGCAGTGGAAGCCTCAAGGGGGTTTATATAGTAAAAGCTTTTAGGATTCATGCATTTTTTATTAATTATTTAATATAATTTAATTATTTATTTTTATTGTTTTTTATGTGATTCGGTTGCATCTAAATCAGAATGCGTTTAAAAGAACATTTTTTCTTTGTTTTTTCGTTCTGTTACGCCTTCTTCATTGCATGAGTTTTGGCTCAAGATCTAGTGTGGCGCCAGTATAGGACAAATGATTCACGGCCTTCAGATATGTTGACGACAGACTGGATGAATGGCTAGGATCATGCCAAGTTGAGAGGGACCGCTGGCGACAAATGTTGATCGAAAGATTGGTGTTGGTATGTTGATCTAATGGTAGCTATAGAGCGCATACTTGGGAGTTGAAGCACTTGATCTGAAGCACTACTAAAGATTCCCTTGACAAATGGCAGGTGATCCAATGGCTAAGGGTGAATTAGCGACTTGATCGAATAGCCTAGGATGCTTCATGCTCCTTTCTTTTTTAAATTTTGAATTTCTTTTAATTTATTGTGCATTTGAGGTCCCTTTTACCCCCTTTGTGTTGTTTTGCCATAAATTTTTAATCTAAAATTTACAAACATACTAAAATTAATTATATACAAAAATATTTACAATAATTTTAAAAATATTTATTTTACAATAAAACACACAAAAATAATTACAAGTTTCAAACATTCCAATCCCATCCAATTTGACACATGTTTTTTAAGGCTCAAAAATATTCTTAGAAATTACTAAAAATATAATAGAACATATTTACAAACTAAAAATTTATTTACAAATACTTTAAGACTCAAAATAAAATTACCATATATTATTTTTATGCTTTTAATTAATTTCAAATTAAACACATATTTAACATACCAAAATGACTCTAAAAATTACCAAAAATATTGTTTAACATAAAAACACACTAAAAGCATATTTTTTTTAAACATATTTACATACAAAAATGCAAAAATACTTATTAAAACAAAGATGTTATTAATTAGAGGATTAAACAAAAAATTATTAATACAAAATAATGATATTTAACTATAAGAAATGTGCATTCTATAGTCTCATCACACCCCTAACCAGCTTATTGCTAAGTCCCTAGCAATTAAAGCGATAGGATTTTGAAATAATTTATATAACATTCACACAATGCATACCATTTAATTGTAATTTGATTCAATAAACTAACAAAACAAAAAATTTTATTTAAACAATTTATATGCTATTTAACAAAATGTAAATAAGCCAAACTTAGTGCAAAAAGAGAGAATGAATAATTATGAAGTTTCACAAAAAACTAAGAATAAAATTATGATATTTTGATCCAAATTACTATTGCAGGCAGCAACATTTCAAATTTATTATTTAGAATAATTTAGAGTAGAAACTTAATGCAAAAATATAAACAAAAATTAAACAACTTTACAATTGTAGATAGTGCAATATTTGATTGCCTTAAGCTTTCTCCATAACCCATTTTGTGATCTTTAAGTCAGTAACTCCCAACCAGTTAGCCTAAGGTACTAGGTGTTTGAGCATCCCTTAGAACCCACTTACTTACCTGAGTTAAAAAGACTACAAAATCAAACTTATCCACCTTTCATTCATTAATTTACATAATTATATACTTTATTTATTTGCAAATTTTTATCACTTTTTTATTTTTTAATTAATTAATTAATTAATTATGAAAATGTTACTGCCTTTAATTGTTATTCTTCGCAAAATAACAAAACTTAAATATTGATAGCTTTAGCTTACTACTATAATTAAGCATTATAGTGCATGAGTGAATGAATGACTTACAAATACTTTGAAAGATAAACACATAAAAACTTTAAATAAAACCAAAGTTTTGAGAGTCGATAAAGTTAAACAATTCAAAGTATAGAAAAATGATATTATATTAATATGAATTCAAAAATCAAAACAAAATAATAACACATTAACTACTAAGAAACTTATATCTACAAAACACTTTCTTTAATTTCTTAATTTTAGGACTCACAAAAACAAAATTTTTACAAAACACACAAAATTTGGAGCAAAAAAAACAAAGGGCAAAAATCGAAAAAAATTTTGCACAATTTCACACAGCAGTGATTCATAACCCTCTCCTCCTAACCTAAATTGTATATTGTTCTTAATATATAAAAAAAATAGTGAAAGCAGCAAAGATATTACCTGAATTAACACATCTGCAAAGATGATCTGCAACAAACTTAACAAATCAAACTAAAATAAACATATAACAATATATTACAAACTTGGTCTTTTAAAGTCAGATTCCCAAGACTTTATTTTTTTGTTTGAAAATTAAAGTTACTTTTCAAATACTTCAAAACACATTTTAAGAGGCTGCAAATAAAGAATACTTACTAATCACAATGACTATATCCTCCTTAATCTTATCCATTTTAAATGAATTATTAAGTAATTTAAGTTCAAAGATTTTTTAAGGAAATTTGAATGCAAAATCAAAACACATATTTTATATTGAAAATTTACTTAAAAATCCAAACAAATTGTATTTACAAAATCAAACTCTTTCGAATGTGACTCGAGAGAAAATTGAAAACAATTTAACTACGTAACTCAGCCATTCCAAAAAAATTTAATTTATAGCCTTCATTTTAAATTTTTGAAATAAATTTCATTTTTTAAAAGAAAATCAAAACAAGACACTACATCACACAAATATATATTACAAAAGAGAAAAACTAAAGATATTATTTGAAAGTGTTTTCTCAACATTTGGTGTTTTGAATTCAGCAAATCTTTCTTCCAACTCCGCTCGTAGTAGACAGTCATCAAAGAGTGACTTCTTCCACTAGTAAGTGTCGAAAGACACCACATAATGGTGTTGTGTAAACATGCCCTCAAGATTAGCAAAATATGAAACTTTTAAACTTATGAAACTTGGACTTATTTTACGTTCTTGGTAGGTCCATAAAAAAGATATTAGAGGTGGTGGCCATATAAGATCTTCATAAGAATGGTCTTTGGTGAACTCTTGTGACAACTAAGGTTAAAAATCTAGGACTAAGGGTGATGGCTGTTCTTCTTTAATAGCTAGATCTTCTTTCTCTTCCTCACATTCCTCTCTTAATGTTTCCCCAAAATAAGTGGGTTCTAAATTTTCTTCATTTATGGTTGGGTCAACTTTTCTCCCTTACCTAAAGAATCTTCTTATAGCAACTCAAAAGCCTATGTAATTGGCTCAATAGGTTCTTCTAAGTGACAATTTTGTGCTAAGGTATCTTTGACAAGAAGGGTTTTATTTTGTTCTACCTTTGACACTAATTGACACATGATACTTTTTAATTCCTCTCAGCATTCTTTTCATGATTTCCATTAACTCTACTAGGTTTTCCTCCAAATTTTTCTTTTTTAGATTTCTTGAAAAATTTTTAGGTTGAAAAGATGGTTCTAAAGTTTAGGTGTTAAGCCAAGGTTCTGAATTATTCTCTCTTCTTACATCGTTTCTTTTTTTTTCATTTAATAATCAAATCTGGCAATATCTTCTATTATGAAATAGGCTTCGTTAACGATTTATTGGTAAAAAGTGGTGGTACCTAATTTCTTATTTTAGGACTTAACCTATATTGGAAAACTTCTAACAAATATTCCTTAGAAAGACCATAGTAAGGGTACCTATTTAACATGTCTTTATATCTCACCAAGCACTATAAAATGGTTTTATGTGTTTTTAAGAAAAACTTACAACAAAATGTTGATGAATTTCCTAAAACATTTTCCTTTTATTTTTTTGTTTTTTATTTTTTATATTTGAAATTTTTTTAAAGAAAAAATTTCAAGCTGAATAATGCTAAATTAATCGAATTCCTAGATCGTTAGAGAGTCGGACCAGACACACTTAGAATTCCTAACTTTCTTATGCCAAGGTTTTAGCCTTGTGATCATGGGATTGAATCCCAATAGTATGCCTTTTTGATAGAATCTAATAAATTTTGTAATTACCCAAACTTACAAAAGAAATGACAAGATGCCAAACTTTTCTCTATTTGAAACAAATAAAGTAGTGAATGAAAAACATTCATCTTTTTTAATTTTTAATTTTTTTGAATAATAAACGCACTAATTAACCACATGTAAATAATATTTACAAAGGAAGGGGTAGATCATTTATCTGTTTTCCTACTTAATTTAGTAATATGACAAAGTGCCGCTATTAGACGTGTATGCCCTAAGGAGTAAAAATGTAATATGTTTTTGGAGACATTTTTATCAATAAAGAATTTATTTATTATTCATATACCAAATCTTGTCCTCTTTATGTTCTTATTTGTTGAATGTATCTTAAGTAAACAAGAGTCTAAGACTATCATTCTAAACCTTTAAGAATTGGGCATATGATGGACAGATTATGTAGAATACATGATTCTTAAGGTGATGGTCCAAATCATAAGATCCACAATTGACGAAATAAAGTTGGATGCTTTATTTATGCAAAAATTGTTATGTTGTCTATATCCCTAACGAAAAATAGTTTGTCTTGACTATCGGAGGTGGACTCCGTAAATAGAAACATTGACATATTGTCATAAGTGACAATGTGTTAGATCGGGACATAAAGTGAATTGATTTAGATTAATAATTTTGTCTTGGCAAATCGATTCACTTAAGACAATCATATGTATTGTATCTTAATCCTGAAATATACCTTAATTCAATTTAGAAAGGAATCGATTATGAGGAAACCTTTTTGCCTATAGCCATGCTTAAATCCATTAGTATTCTCTTGTCCATAGCGACCGCTCTCGATTACGAGATTTGAAAAATGGATGTCAAGACAGCCTTTTTGAGTGACTATCTTGATGAATTAATTTATATGGAACAACCAAACGAGTTCAAGGTCAAGTGTTAGGAGGGTAAGGTTTGTAAACTGCTAAAGTCAATATATAGACTTAAGCAGGCTTCCTGTTCTTGGAACTTAAAATTTGATCAAGTGATCAAGACTTATGGGTTGGCACAAAATTTGGACAAACCATGTGTGTACAAACACATTAAGAATGGGAAGGTGGTTTTTCTACTACTATATGAAGATGATATTCTGCTAATTGGCAATGACTTGGGGCATTCTCATTGGTCAAGTTATGGTTGACCAAGCAGTTTCACATGAACTACTTGGGTGAAGCTAATTTTGTTCTTGGTATCTAGATTTTTCAGGATAGGAAGAACAAATTGATAGCTTTGTCCTAGGTTAGCTACATAGATAAGATTCTCATGAGGTTTGCAATGTAGGATTCCAAGAAAGGTGGGCAACCATCTAGGTCCGTAATTACTCTTTCTAAGAAAGACTCTCCAAAGTTTGACAAAGAAAGAGAATACATAAAGAAGGTGCCTTATGCTTCAACAGTAGGTAGTCTTATGTATGCCATGCTTTGCATGCGATCGGACATTTGTTATGCGGTCAAGATTATAAGTCGATTTCAGGCAGATTCGAGACCAAACCATTGGATTGCGGTCAAGCATATTTTCAAATACCTGATAAGGACTTGAGGGCATATGCTTGTGTATTCGAGTGAGGACTGAACTCCTTTAGGATACACTGATTCGGATTTCCAATCCTATTTAGATTCTAGGAGATCGACTTCGGGTTTTATGTTAACTCTAGGCAGTGGTGCTATTAGTTGGAGAAGTGTGAAGCAAGATTACACTTTAGATTCAACGATGGAGGCTGAGTATGTGGCAGCTATTGATGCTTTGAAAGAAATAGTGTAGTTCTGCAAGTTCTTTAGGGATCTTGAGGTTGTTCTTGGCATGGATAATGGGGTATCATATATTGTGATGATAGTCTGATGGTAGCTATTGCTAAGGAACCAAGATTTCACAAGAAGAGTAAGCATATTGATGGGAAGTATCACATAATAAAGGACTTTGTAGAGTGTCGGCATGTTGCTGTTTGCAAAATCGCATCTGAGGACAATTTAGCTATCCATTCATGAAGACACTAACTGCAAGCGTTTTCAAAAGGCATGTGGAAGCTATGAGGATGCAAGATTTATCATATTTACTCACTTAGTGCAAGTGAGAGATTGTTAGACGTATATGCCCTAAAGAGTAAAAATGTAATATGTTTTTGGAAACATTTTTTATCAATAAAGATTTTATTTATTATTGATATACCAAATCTTGCCCTCTTTACGTTCATATGTATCTTAAGCAAACAAAAGTCTAAGACTGTCATTCTAAACTTTCAAGAATTAGGCATATGATGGATAGATTATGCAAAAGACATGATTCTTAAGGTGACGGTCTAAATCATTAGATCCGCAATTTAGAGAATAAAGTTAGGCACTTTATTCATGCAAAAATTGTTACGTTGTCATGTCCCTAGCGAGATAGGTTTGTCATGACCATCAGAGGTGGACTCCATGAATAGAAACATTGGTACATTGTCATAGGTGACGATGTGTTGGATCAGGACATAAAGTGAATTGATTTGGATTAATAATTCTATCTTGGCAAATCGATTCACTTAAGACAATCAAATGTATTGTATCTTAATCCTAAAATGAATAGTAGGCCTATTGTCTTGACTTGAGTATTTTGATGTACCAAATGGTGACATCCACATTTTAATAATGGTACGTATGCCGTATGTTAGAGGCATGATTTTTAACAGCGTAGACCTGTTAATCATAGATATGGAATCCATAACTCCTTATTAGAAGTAGTTGATATCCTCTTATATGCGTTATCTTGTAATTGGAAAACTAGAGTGCTCAACCATTTGGATACATAGGTGTAAGCGAATAGTATACTGTCTTTGGATGGTAAGTTTTTCGATGATGAGATAATAGAACGTAAGAGAAAAATAATCAGAAAGGTAAAACTGAACTTGTCCTTAAACTAATTATGGATAATCTTATAGGGATACGATATATTATGATATGTCATGGAGACTTAGCTATACGGGCTTCATAATTCTATATAGTTTGAGAGTGCAGCTCCAACCTTTTAGTGGAGTGACGTTAGAGTTGATAATTATGAAATGTATATTTAGGATGTTGGGTTTCATAATTATTGAGAGCTTGAACTATATAGGTCCATTTAATCCCCTTTGTTAGTTTACTAAAATCCTATAACGATACAGCGTACTTTTTCAATAATTGGTGAAATCTGTCAGATTTATCAAATTGGTTGAAATTTGGTAAAATTAGATAATTGATGTTTGTTTATCGATTGAATTAATTTTGTGATAAAATTAATTCAATACAAACTTGTTGAATTATCAAGAACAGATAATTCATGTTTGTTTATCGGTTAGATAATTCATGTCTATTTATCAGTTGAGTTAATTTCGAGTAAATTAATTCAAGATAAACTTGTTGAATTATCAAGAATATTTATTTCCCTAGAGATTATCTTGATATGACTGTTTTAATCAGATAACTTCTCTATTAGATTATTTAAATTAAAAATGAGGCTCTATCCCAAGAATCTCGGGTGGGAAATAAAGATTCACAAGAAACTTTTTATTGCAAGTTTGATAGGACGATCTTTAAGTTCAGCCTGCCGATTGAGGAGAATCAGCAGGACGATCTGCTAGTTCGGCCTACCGACCGGGCGATAAAAGGATCACATGTTTTTACACAAAATTTTATCAGATATTGATTCTTATTCAAATTTTTGAGGCCTTATTTGATAGGGCCTAACTCTTGGGCTCAACCTCTATCAAAGGGGAGTGAGTCTCATTATTATTTAGATCAATTGAGAAATCTAGAGTAGAACTCTGTCAATGAGACTCTAAAACCTCCCAAAGAGCTATCATTTACAAATCACGAATTATAGCCTGGGTATTTCTCAATTAGTTGGAACAAGAGCCACCTGAGGGAAAAGCTGAACAACATGAGCCCACACTCACTCCAATCATAGATAGAGAATAGCAAAAAAAGCTAGTTGGTTAAAGTCCTTCTAGAATGTTACTTCTCTTTATTGATTACAGGAGCTTTTCGGCACACAAAAGTTAGTAAGATCTAGTTAGTTTATGCATATAGTGTGTCAAACTTGTGCTTTGAAAACTACTTTGATATAAAAATTTAAAAATCCGTTGCTTGCTATTTTTCTAACAGATGGCACCTCTTCGACAACGGCGCCAAATTTTTTTATGTATTGCCTAAAACATTTCTTTAAACATGGACATTTGTAGTATAGAAAGATTGTCGTATCTATGAGGAGGTGGGTTTTTAAAAGATTCAAAATTTTCAATTTAAAGTGGAAAGGGATTTCAAAACAAAACTTAAAAGAAAACAAATATTTTTGAAAATTTTAAAATAATATTTTAAAACAGTAAAGCTGTGAAAATCTTTTGTATGTTTCGTAACTTATATGGAATTTTAACTTTAAAAATTATCTAAAACATTTAATTTATTATATCTTTTCTTGTTAATTGTAAACACTTTTACTATTTCTATAAGTCAACTTAAAGAGACGATATAGCAAGCTATAATACATTAAGGGTTTTCCTATAAAAAGTAGCAAGATAATCATTTCTCACTAATGATTTTGTCCAGTAACTATAAAAATTATAACCGTTGTCACTACAATTATAATTAACATAATTTTAAGGTAAAAAAGATAATAAAAAATCAAAATTATTATATTTAAATAGAATAAACTTTTAGGTTAATTTTGACAGCGCCTTGTCTTATAAAATATCTAAAATCGATAATATAACAAGTCATACTATAGTAAAAGACATTCCCTAAAATTAAATAATATTTCATTATTATCAATATTAATTATGCAACATAATTAAATTATATAAACAAAACATGATTGAATTTATGTAAAAATTGGCAGCATAACAATACTAACAATAATTACTAAAGGCTAGAAAAATATAATTTTACTCCAAAAAAATATAAACATTACAAAGCAGTTATAAAGTTAAAAACTATACTAAAGTGCTATGCATACAAGATCATCTCTCTACCTCACCAGATTATTTATGCTAAATTAGACATTATTTTATTATTTTGGAGAAGTGCCCCAATAACATTTCCTCCCAAAAAGGGGTATTGTTGAGCTAGAAGTTTAGTAAAAGAAAAAAAAAAGGCAGAAAAGGGGGACTTGAGGCCAAATGCCGTGGAAATCTCAAGGGGGTTTATATAGTAAAAACTTTTACTATTCATGAGTTTTTTTATTAATTTTTTAAATATATTTTATTTATTTATTTATATTATTTTTTGTAATTTGGTTGCATCCTAATCAAGGTGCATTTAAAAGAACATTTTTTCTTTTTTTTTTGTGCTATTACACATTCTTCACTATGCAAGTTTTGGTTCGAGATTTGGTGTGGCACCAATACAAAACAAACAATTCACGGCCTTCAGATACGTTGATCAAAGGCTGGGCGAATGGTTGGGATCACGCCAAGCTAAGCAGGACCGTTGGGGATGAATATTGATCGATGGATTGGTCTGGATATGCTGATCTGACGATAATTGTAGTGCTCATACATGGGAGTTAGAGCACACGATTTGAAGCACTACTGAAGATTTCATGACACATGTCAGATGATCTGATGCTAAGGATGAATTAGCGACTTGATCGGACGGCCTAGGATGCTCCACATGTCCTTCGTTTCAAATTCTAAATTTCTTTTTATTCTTATGCATTTGAGATATGTTTTTTCTCCTTTTTTGCATTGTTTTGCCCCTTTTTCCTTTAGATTTTAAATCTAAAATTCACAAGCATGCTAAAATTAATTATTTTATACATAAAATATTTACAATAATTTTAAAAATATGTATTTTACAATAAAATACACAAAAATAATTACAAGTTTTTAAAATTTTAGTCTTATTCGGTTTAACATAGATATGATTTTTAAGACTCACAAATATTTATAAAAGTAACTAAAAATATAATAGAATATATTTACAAACTACGAACATTTTAAGGCTTAAAAGAAAATTGCCATATATTAATTTTATAGTTTTAATTAATTTCAAATTAAACACATATTTAGCATATTGAAATAACTCTATAAATTACTAAAAATATTATTAAATATAAAAGCACACTAAAGCATACTTTTATACATATTTACACACTAAGACGTAAAAATACTTATTAACACAAAAATGCTATTAATTACAAGATTTTACTAGAAATATTAATACAAAATAATGATATTTAGTCATAAGAAAATTGAATTTTAACAGTCTCGTCACTTAATAATAAAATTTCATATTTTTCCTTAAAGGAAAAGATAAAAAAGGTCTATAATTATGTTTTATATGTGTGGGAAAGTGTAATGGCTAGTGGCAATAGGAGAACTTAAAGAGTGACAAAGAGATCGACCTTAGCAATTCCCATAAGGGGAATATCGAAAACAAGGACTTGCAAGGACTTCTAAACATGAAGAAAACAAGGACCATGGTTGATAAATCATGTGTTTTTAGTAGTTAATATGTTGGATAAAAAAATTACTACTAATAGTAGCTATTAAATATCTTAAGTAATTTACAAGAAACATAAAGTAAAGTGTTGTAAACAATAAATTGTTGATACCTAAATTTTTACAAGACACAAGCCTAAGCCCATATCCCATGATGTGGCCTAAGGTATGGGAGTTGGTATCTAGACCTAAGCCACGCTCTAGGGATATCTAAGTGAGTCGTGTTTTAGAAGGCCAAGGAACATAAACAGGCTTGTTTTATTCGATAAGATTAGACTTTGGCCCACTTGTGGAGGCTTTAAGTCTATCAGGAATTAGAATAGAATGGGTTGTGGAGGAAATCAACCCAAAAAGTAGCCACAACGAATCTTAGCCCACTGTTAAAAGAACACCCATTATATAATGCCTTCTTACGGGCGTCACAAATGTTGTTACATTTATCCTTGTTATCGTTATTTAAGATAAACTATTTAATTAAAAACATAATTTGATAAACATATCCGATGATCTATACATATATATATATATATAAACACTTATTAAACAATTTATTTATATATACTTCTCAAATAGTCTATTAACACCAAAATAATGAAACCATAATTTAAATAAAAATTGAAACAACCTTTAAAATTTGTTTTAAATAGTTCGGTAGGCCAAACTTTGGACATCGGCAAGCCAAACATAACTGGCAGTCCAAACTTCAACCATCGGCAAGCCGTCTGAGGCTCTGCAAAATTAGAGTTTTAAAACGCTTGGATCGACAGGTTGATACAGAATCAACAGTTTGATCAATGATGATTGGAAGGCTGATCTTCTGCAAACTCAAGAAAAATGTAAAATAAGTCTTTTTACATCATAGTGCGGAAAATAAACATAGTTCAAAAACTTTAAAATTCTTTTTGGGCATTCTTCCATTTTGAATCCATTGTTCTTTAATCACACGCCCATCCTTACCCTTCTCCTATTCCATGATCCTTTTACCTTTATCTGCAACATGATCATAAACTAAGCAAGCAAAAGCTTAGTAAGCACACTTTCCTATCTTACAACATTTTATGAACATCTTTATGCAACATCATGTTCATAATCATCATAAACATAGTAGTGCACTCAGCAAAGTTTCATATAGAACGTTTCTTTCATTAACATTATCCATATTAAAACTTCATTCATTTTATCTTTGAGGGTCCAAGTGTTGCACCATTATCATCATCATGGGCGTGCTGTCATGAGAGGAGAGGGGGTAGCTAATCCTAAACCAAACATGACAAGTCCAACTTTGGACATTATAAACATAGACATAAACAAGGGGTGTGCAACACTTAATTAGGTGATACATATATACATATGTACTTTTAAATTTTGGAATACCTCATCATCAAAACATGCATTAAACCTTCTTGTACATCAAAAACTTTCATGATAAAACATTATAAAATCATCATAGAAATCATCATGAGCATAATTTCAAACTTTTCATAAACTTTATCATGTTATAGGTGAGAATGTACTTACTTGACTTGCTTACTAAACCTTATCGTAGATGACGTCGCCACGGTCTCGATGTGCTCACTTCTTGTAGTGTTCATGTCATACATCCATATATAAATAAAAAACTAATTTTCATGTTCATGAAATCATCCAATGCCGCATGACATCATTCATACTTCCATCTCAAGAAATACAAGAACATAAGTGCATTTTACCATCTTACAAGTGTTCATGTAAAAACTGAAATATTAAAATCTGCCTAACTATTAAGAATATATAACTCAATTATTCACAACTCATACATAATTAAGGCATGAAACTTTACAGGGACATAATTAACATATACATGAGTTACCCTAATTTTTCTATAGCCAAAAAGATTCCATTAGATAACAAAAACAAGTCACACAATACATAACACAAAATCTGCTAGCAACAACAAAACAGTGAGTAGTCTTAACTTACATTCATATAATAAATTATCTATATCATAAAATAATTTAATAAAAATCTGATATGTAATAGACACCTAAAACTATAACACAACCAAAAATTAGCTTCAAATAAATTTAAAACAATTCATAACGTGCATTAGTATTCAAAGACTAAATAAACTCTAAACCTAATAAGCAGTGAGCAACACACGATAATCGTTCACAAATAATTAAAATAAAATCACTTTGACCCTAAAATTTTTATGCCATCTTATAAACATGTAAATACAGTACCACAAAAAGTTTCATTGTCAAAAAAATTCATTTAGCCATACAAAAAGGGCACACAAGCAAGAAATCCAAAATTCACTGATTGATAGAAACCTAATCTTAAAGAAACCTCGATAGCAAATAAAATATTCGTCATATCACTATGAAAATTTCCAGTCCATCACTTAACATTAACATGAATATTTCTACAAAATTTCATGAGAATCAACATTCATTTGCCCTATGAACAAAGACTGCACTTTCGTGAAATATTATTCATCAGCACAAATAAAACATGAGTGGCAGAGAATAAAAATTTAATATCTTAACATAGAAAATTCCAACTGGTGTGAAATTTAGGGAATATTATATAACACATACATAAAGATCATACTAAAATTCCATAGCAAACAGACATATACAGACAAAGTTATGGGGGTCAGATTAAAGGGAGAATACAATTACAGAAATAACCTAGAATAAGTTCTTACCTCAAAACGATTCTTCATAATCTTTCTTTGAATTTGACCAAGAGAAAACCCAGTATTTCATTGAATTATTTGCAAGAAAAATAAGGGAGAGAAGGGGAAGTAAAACGTGGAGAAAAGAAAGAGAGAGTGTTTGGGGGAATTTTAGAGAAAGAGAGAAAACAATATGCATGAATGAGGAAAATGGTATAATGAGATAGGTCAATATTCTCCATGATATCAGAAAATTTTACAAAAAAAAAAAAAAAAGAGTGCTTACTAGTGTAGAATGGAGAGAATTAAGAGGAAAAGTCAATTATTTGCTTTACTTACCAAATCTCATATTTTCAAAATAGGAAACCTTATCAAAATCCCATCATCCATAAAAGTCAAATATTCCATCATATGAAATATGGAAAGAGACCAAAAACATGCCAATCATATAGAATAATTTCATCTAATCACAATAATCATCAAAGCCACAATTTTGAGAGATTGTTTGCTGATTACTTGTCAGCAGTCTTTGGCTTGCTGACTGCTCAGTTCAGCCTACCAAAGTTGTGGGATTTGGCCTGCCGATGAAATCCATAGGCCTGCTGTTCTAGAAAAACAATTCGGCCTGCCGAAGTACCATATATAACATTACACACAAATAAAACATTAAATATATATCATGCATACATTGTAAATGACATGAACATCTTGAGCGCATCAATTCCACATGACCGTCATCTGTCATTATACTCAAAATAAAATTGTCAGTAACATTATTTCATAAAGAAAGTACTTAACGTCATTAAATATCTAACATTAGCTGTTATATGAAAAATGGCGGGTGTTAAACGTTAGACCCAAATCGGCCTACCTGATGTACTTGGCCCATCAGATTACCTAACCCAATTGGCCCAGTAGCTCACCTAACTTGAGGAAATAGCCATAGAAGAGAACAAAAATGACTTTTCCCTTTCACTTAAAGGTCAAATTAGGATATCTTTTCCAAAATCCAAAGTTATACAAAAAAAGGGGTGAAAATTTCTTGTGCATCAATTTCCTTTCTTATAAGCCACCCATTGTGGCAACTGCGTCAAGTGGCACTGCAAAGTTATAACAACAACTGAACATCGTCTAAAAACCCCTTGGAGATAGTTTTCCCATGTCGGGTGACTAGCAAATTTGGCCTGAAGCTTGAAACATTAGTTAAAAACTACCCAACTAAGGACCCAGAATAGCAAGGGCTTAACTAAATCAACAAATTCCTAGTTTCTAAAGGCCTACTTCCTTTGTCTATAAAGACCCACCACTACCATCACTTTAAGACAATGGCATATCAACCCATAATGGCATTTAACCCCAAAGAATAGCCTCACTTTAAAAAACTCACTCTTAACTTAGGAATACTCTGGTTTTATCTTATCGAAAGAAGTCAAAATTCCATGGTTTTTGCCATGTTTCCTTTAGAACAAGTTTCCAGGCAATGATAACAAGGCAATAAATCCTTCAGGAAAACACTCTTCATTAGTACAGGAACATAACCTCCCATTAAAACTTATAGCTATCCTGGGATCATTTAGGTCAGTTTTACCTCTGGTATGATAAACCATCCCACATGAATACTCTATTGTTGAACAAAGAAGAAAGGCCTAAATAGCCGTCTCTTTGAATCCGCTAATTCTTTCTTGAACTTTGCAATCCTAGCATCTAGAGTGAAAGAATAATGCCTCTCAAATATGTCACATACAACACTCCAGACACAAGTCAATAAAGGTGAAGTTTTATAACTAATGCTCCTTGACATCTTGACACACGTCCCTCCACGATAAAAGAGTGGCCTTAGTAATTTCATCAAGAAAAGGATGGTGGAGTCTAGCAGAAAAGTAAACTGAGACTTGATAGTACGTAGAGTGGAAATAACTAAACGGACAACGCATTGAGATAAAGTCTAAAGTATGGGCAAGGGCCACCTCTACAATTGAGATGATCTCAAGATGCAAATATACATCCTTGGATGCTCATGACTAGGGTTGGCAATTCATATTCACATATCATATTCAGGCCAACATGATTATGGTATAACACGATTAGCATGAAAACACATACGATGTAATTAATAAAGTTGCCAAGAACTCAAACATGAACACGAAACATATATAATATGCATAACACAACACAGTACGCTTAATACATTTATTAAATAGGCCATGATAGGTTGACACAATAAAAACCTGTATATAAAACGATTTTGACCCAATTAACTAAAAATTTCAAATTTTATTTATGTATAAAGTCAAAATTAGGAAAAAAAAAGTAGCCCATAAGGCTTTAAATTTTTAATGTAAAAAATACACTAATTTTAATACTTAAAAATTTCAAACTATGTTCTTTTCTTTTCTTCCCAATTTTAACTACTTGTATAGTCAAAATAGAAAAATAAAATTATATTGAAAGTCATTAAGTGACATTTAAACACAAACTGTGAACAAAAAATAAAGTAAATAAACTCTTATATAGAGGAGTTGATACCTAAATCTTTTCTCGATGCAAACCTAAGTCCATATCCCGTGACATGGCCTAAGGTATGGTAGTTGATACATTGACCCAAGCCATGCTTTAGGGATCTCTAAGTGGATTGTGGTTCGAAAGGCTAAGGAATTTAAGGGGCTTATTTTATTTGGTCCAATTAGACTTTGGCCCACTTAGGAAGGCTTTAACTCTATAAGGAATTAAAATAAAATGGGTTGTGGAAGAAATTGACCCCAAAATTAGCCAAAAGGAATCTTAGCCACTTTTAGAGTAACTTATAAGGTCCAAACTAGCCTACCCGACGTAGTTGGCCCACTAGATTACATGATCCAATTAGCCCAATAGCTCATTTGACCTAAGGAAAGAGCCACAAAAGAGAACACAAATGACCTTTACCTTTCACCTTGAGGTCAAACTAGGATATCTTTCTCAAAAATCCAAATTTATACAAAAAAATGGGGACCATTTCCTATGCTTCAATTTCCCTTCCTACAAGCCCCCTAATGTGGCAACCGTGTCAGGTGGCACTACAAAGTCATAATAGAGTTCAACATCTTTTAAAAACCACATGGAAGGAGTTATCCTGCGTTGGGTGACTGTTCCATTTGGCCTAGAGTTTGAAACTTTGGCTGAAAACTACCCAAGTAAAGACCTAGAATAGCAAAGCCTTAACTAAAACCAACAAATTCCTAGTTTCTCAAGGTCTACACCTTTACCCATAAATACCCACCATAACCTTTAATTTAAAACAATGACATATGAACTCACAATGTCATTTCACCCCAAAGACCAACCACACTTTAAAAGACTCACTCTTAGCCTGAGAATACTCTAGTTTTATTTTATTAAAGAGCCCCAACAATTGTGATCTCTCTAATTGGTGAAAGTTACCTCTTATTTTTCAAAAAAAATATTTTGATTCATGAGGGAAAAAACGTTTCTCACCTTATTTGGATTAATTTCAAAGCTGTATTAAAATTTTTGGGTTAATTTCAAAGGAAGTTATCCCATATTGTTTCCGTAACTCAATTTGGAACAAATCCTTGAGCATATTATAAGTTACAACTTGTACTCTTTTATCCTAGAAATGTCAATTTTTTAAATGTTTTATTATGTGTCAGTCATATAATGCATTAATCACATATGAGTCAACCGACAAGTATAAATTATTAAAACGTTAAAAAAAAAAACATCACACTTCAAAGATGAAAGTAGTGTTTGACAAGTGTTAGTTTGGATTCATGAGTTCAAACTCAAAAAAGTTCCGACATGCTACAAATGAAGAAAAAATTTGTAACAATTTAAAGCTTTCACTTACTACAATATAAAGAAAGAGTATGCTACAATATAACGCTCCCACATGCTATGATTTTTAGTTTAAATTCATAAGTTCAAACTAAGTTGTCAAGCACTAAAATAAACTCCATGAAAGTTTTGTGTCATATTGCAGAGCGCAAGGTACGACAACCATAATTCTTAAGGAGTTGACGACGTCTGATTCTTCAGGATTCGAATTTCTAGGAATGTTGGGACGCCTAATAATATCCATAATCTTGCATCATTTCAATTGAATGTTAGGTTGTCCGACAAACATCTTTGACACTCCAAAAATAGGAAATCTTTCTGCTTTTGTTGCAGTTTATTTTCAAAGTTTCAAGTCTTGGATATTCTTTCTATGTTTCAGTTAAGTCTGCATCTTTATCGTGGGTCCCGGAAACAGGCAACAAAGCAGCTCGTGAGGCTGCGGCCGTAGCCTTGATGTCTGATTTTGTTGGTTTTCTTGTGTAGGGGAACAATCATTGCGGAGAATATTCGACAAAATTCCAAGTTATATTTGAGCAAATAAAAAAATACTGGCCAAGATCAAATAATCCCACGTGCATCTAACAATACAGAAGTGTTGGACGAAGGAAATAGAAAAGGCAGACATTGTAATATTTCATTGCGACCGCGTAAGTTAGCAGTTTTATTACACACCCAAATGGACAACTTGTGATATAAGCAAGAAAACAAAAGAATAAAAACATATAAATTAATGTAGTTTTAATGTTGCCGTGGCTTTAAGCATACAATTTCAGTTTACTTTTGTATTTCAACCTTTTTAAATGAAAAAAAAAAAAGTGCGAGGTCATAGTCAAGCCTTGTGTTCAAGATGGTACTGATGGCAACCAGAAGAAGGGCTTGATGTGGAAGCAATATTCCTTTCCACAGATTTGGCATGTAAACCTTCACCAACCTTCTCATTCTTCTTTGTTTCTTCATCAATATGGATATCATCCTCAACTGATAAGACCACAGTCTCTGTTCCATGAGGGCCTTCTACAATAGCCTCCTTTATCTTCTTGTGTTCGTCGAAGTGAATGATTTTTGTTTCTTGTACGTTCTTCTTCGTCTTCTTAAGGAAGCAAAAGAGAGCAGCTGCAACGAATGCGAGGAAGAAAATGCCACCGACTGATATAAACACAATGACAATAACAGTTGGATGATTGTCCGGGGATGGAGGAGGAGGCAGGAGCGGCGGTGGCTGCACCGGAGGACGAGGTGGTGGGTGGACAGGAGGAAAAGGCGGAGGGCGGACAGGAGGGTGAGGTGGCAGCGGTGGTGGAGGTGGACGACTAGGTGGCTTTGCTGCTGGAGGTGGTGGCTGATAAGGGGCATAAGGGGGTGGAGGAAGGTTCGGGAAATTGAAGTTATTTTGAGATGCCATTTTGGGTGTTGTATAAAACTATAAATATAAAAATTTTGATGAACGAGATAGATCTTGAGTGAGAAAAATGGGAGATTTGGATGCCTATTTGTAGGGAAGGTTTTGGCCAATCTTAGAGCTAAGCATTTAAGTAACTTGACTCTCATGCTAAGATTCCTGATAGGTTGTTTGTATTGGAAAACACTTCTCAGGAGCTACCTTGTGACCATTTATATTTTTTCACGTCAAGTGTTCTTCCTCTGGCTAACGCAAGAGGTTTATTTTTTTTCACATAGACACTACATCTAAGGCATGGATTCAAGCCAATAATTGGTATAGGAAGCCGACGATTTCCCTTTCGATAAAAGTTTTGTAAGAGAAAAATGAAAAATGACTAACTGTCAGAATTCAAAAACTGCTGATCACTTAAATGTATACAATAGGTTGGTTTAGTTACACACTAATATGAAGCAAGGAACAAATGGATTCTATGACAATAAAACAATTCAGACTGGGAAAAAAAGAAAAAAAATAAAAAAATTGCATTATTTTATCGTACTATCTTGCACAGAATACAGGCTCTGAATCCCCTCTTGGCTGTGTTCTTCTAGTGTATTTGAGAAGCAAACCTTCTGAAGAAAGACCTTACACGGACAAGTCAAAGTGTCAAGCAATAAATGAACATGTTACTGCTTAGTAAAACAATAGTAAAGGAAAAGAGAGATGTCAACAAGACCTTCTGAAGAAAGACCTGGCACGGATAAGTCCCTAAATAAAGTGTGAAGCAATAAATGAACATGTTACTGCATAGTAAAATAATAGTAAAGGAAAAGAGAGACGTCAACAAGATCTATAGATCAACCTGCTGTAGGGCTCTAGGTCCTTCCACTCCCATTTTTGGCGCTCCTTGAAAAGGACAGAGAAGCGCTCGGCAGGGGACGAGGGCAGAGATGAGACACTAAAGGCATGCACCCATGCGTCAATACAAAGCCTATGTGAAAACCTCACCTTCCAACATGTTGAAACTTGCTTGCATACATTCAGGCGCCTTTCTATTCCACTCCTCCGTGAACTTCTCCATCTTCATCTTCCCTCCTCGTAAGACTTCTCTCACAAAATGCACACACACCTTCCTCTCGTCCAGCTTCCACGCACAATTGGTCTCCACACCTCCATTTACCTTATGACCATAGACACACAAACAATGCTCAGCAAGTTTGCGAGGAAACCTGTCTGACTGCAGCACATACACAACCTTGTCTTTGTCAAGTGCATCCAAAGACCAGCCATTCAAAACTGAATTGTGTAAGAGCATCCTCAGCATTATATCCATGTACTTTTCATCTACAACCCTCCAACACCCATCAATTTCCAAGGCTGAAAGTGCTTGTAATCCAGACCTCAGTTCGTCATCACTAGCTTGAACTAAGTGAATAAGATCATCCCATTTATATAGTCCTATCTCTGCTTCTTCCAATCCCTCCGTTTCTATATCCTCTTCAGACCTGTAATGGTTCTTACAGAGGAGAATATTCAGCCTATCGACTTTAAGAGCGACCTCAATGATCTCCATGGTACCTGGTTCAACTTTAATGACAGATGCAATGGATAGCTGATTTTGATCTTACTGATTACGATCTACTACATCATCAAAAAATTCCGGTTGATCTGATGGAGGTATAAGGAATACAGAGTTGGAAGTACCAACAAGTTTGATTGCATAAGTTTTTGACTACGTACAGAGGACTGAGGACTGTATCTGTTAGGTTTGGTGCCCTAAAAGCTGTGACATTGTATATATTATTAATAAATAAAAAAAGTGACATTTATAATTATTTTGGTTGCTTATATGTATTATGAATATTTTTATCAACATCAAGAAAATTCTATGATTATTTATGTGACTATAAATTTAGCATATAAGTGTTATATGCTTAGGGATTAAATTTATAAATAATAACCTAAATAGTCCGTAATAATTAATTAAAGTTTAAGATCTTTAATTAAATATTACAAGTACGGTTCAATCTCATTTATAATGAAATAGTCGTTATCCGGACTATTAATATAGAGACATTGGATTAGAGGTACTTTATATAATGAGATTATATAAGACATGACCAGATAAATTGTAAATCTCTAATAATCATCCATTACAAATAAAGTATTCAAATTTATTACTATGATGATCATATATTTAATAGTCTTAATCTTGAGTATTTATTAGACTCCTATTTATGACATTATGTTTTTTGACTTGCATGGTAAGATTTGTCTAAGCATAGATCGTAACTTAGTATCTTGGAAACATAATATAATAAATAGATGGGAATAATATTATACAGATATGAAATCCATTTCTTCCTTATGGAAGTTAGAAAAATGGTTCTCTTGAGCGATGATTCGAGGTTTGAACAATAGAGCGTTCATTCATAATAAGATTATGAATTAACAGTTCATTAGAGAATAATTGGAACTCAAGGATAAAGATATAATAAGAGAGGTAAATAAAAATTGAACTTAGCTCTTATTATAAACTATTTATGGAGGACTGACTTATATGTAATGATTATATCAATAGACTACTCGTTTATTTTCTTTGATTAATTTCACTAAAATCTCAAGAGTTCTGTTTTAGGTTTTTAGTGGAATAACACTGAAACATATAAATTTGGCACATTAATCAAAGAGTTTAATTAATTTTCAAATTTATTAGAGCTTGGGTTAGAGGTCTATAGGTCCCTAATACCACCTCTGTAACACTATATTGGATTTATGCATATAATGAATTATATATATTTAGTTTGGAATTATTAAATTTTGAATTAATTATTTCACACTTGAATTATTAATGTGACACAGAAAAATATTCTCTATGACACATAATGTAATGTGATAAAAGTTATCACATTTAACTAAGTATTAGTTAATTAATTAATTGATTAATTTTAAAATCTATTCTTAAATAAATGTGATTTATTTTTGAATTTAAGTATATATATATGTTTTTAAACCAAATCTTATATATATATATATATATATATAAGATTTTATAATTTATTAATATATATATATTGCTTTTTTGAATTCGTTTACTTTTCAAACGTGTCCGTAAAACGTTTATTAGTATATTATATATATATATATATACATATATGTTATTGGAATCACAGTTAACGTGATTCGGTAAAGAAAAAAATAAAAAAAAGAAATAGGAAAAGAATCATGTTTAACGTGATTTCCTTTTAACTTATTATTATTATTATTATTATATATATCCCTAGAATTAGGTAAATGATTTGAATTGGAATAGCAAAAGATAAGGAATATAGAGTGCATCCCTTTCCCGTATATCTGATATGGTAGTTATTTCAAATTGAAAATCAATTAAAAAAATTACTAATGGCTCATATATAAAAAGTGAGATATAACAGTTATCTTAAGAGATTTTTCATTCATGTAACTTTTACAAAATACTCAGAGAGAAAAACTGAGAGTTCTTCTTTGAAAAAAAATATATGCTATCTCATGTGTTGAGTACATAGAAAATTCAGAAAAGTGTGAGGAAAATTTATTCTTGCAGTTTGACGCCCACTCGTCTTTCTATTAGTGTGGAGGCCTAAATTGGAAGATCGTGGTGTTAAAGAGGAAATCTAGGATACCCTGATAGTCTTCAAAAGGTTAGTAAAATTCCTAAAGTTTTTTATTATTAATTAAAATTATATATCTACTCCCAATGAACAAAGTTTTTTGATAAAATTTTTTTGTCAATGATCCGTTGCTTTTGCTGCATTTCATATTTTAATTCCAACAAATGGCATCAGAGCAGGTTATAGCATATATAATTTTAATTAACATGAATTTATTTTGATAGTATCTTGTTTTTTGATGCATGTTTATGGGAATTTTGCATCTTTGTTATTTTTATTCATGTGATGAATGGTTATTTAATGAACGGATTTTTAGTCGTTAATTATATGGTCCTTTTAGATTAATAATTTTATTTACAGTTTGATTAGATCAAATCTGTATAAACCCATAAAGGAGTATAGGCTTTTTTGTAATTTATTATTATTATTATTATTTCTTTTCAATTTTTTTTTCTCCTCTCCTTCACCTACTACACGTGAAGCAATAAAGAAATAGAAGTCCATTGGATCTTTTGGCCCAGTTGAGAACTTTGGGCCTATCAAATTTCAGAGGTAACCCAGCAGATTGTTGCACAGTAAACCACCCGATGAAGACTGCAAAATTGGAGCAGAGAATTATGTATAACTTACAAGAAGACCTTTGTAATTTTTTTTCTCTTATTTTTTATGGGTTGTGATTTTTAATTATCCAAAAGGACCCAGTCAAAAACCTATTGTTTATTTTCATGCTTTATTTTCATGTGATGATTGTGATAACATGTTTTTGCATTATAATATGTCATCTAGGAAAGTGCCTACTTATAGTTTTTGTAACATGACATGCATACACTTGCATATTATTTTTTTATAAAGGCGTTTATAAAATGATTTAATATGTGTTAAAATTAATTTAATGAGATTAATTTAATTAGGTTGGTTTTATAGAATCTTAATTTATTAATCAACCGAATAATGTGAATTTATTTTTAATAGTTAAGACTTGGTAAAATTCACATTAGTCCTAAGTTATCTAATTTTAAATTATTTAATGTTGGGTAACTTAGACAATTCATAATAAACTTAGATTTTTAGAAAATCTGGTAATTTATTTAAGTGTAAGTAGAATAAGATTCTATTAACACATAATATAACCTAGTAATTAAAAATTGTTTTTATTTACTAGAGTTATGAAACATATGATGTTTTATAAGATAAAACACATCTTTTTAAAATAATGAGTGGGAGAAGGTAAAATCATAATATAACCTGCAATCTCCACTACTAGCACGACACTGTGAGATTTAGGTGGCGCCTAGCGATACTTTGATTTTGTCCTCCTTACGAAGGGTGTCCATTTAAATCAATAACAAGGTTGGCTTCCAAGAGATAGGATTTTACAATGTATTTCAAAATTGACTTACCCCACGGCGGCAATTTTGAGTTAAATTGTTAAAATCTGAAATAATGGGTTACACTCATAAAGATATAATTAAATTGTTAATTATATCTTGACCAAAATAAACAGTTATTAATAAATATAGAAATATGAGACATTTTGAATATATTTATTAATTGAAAATGTCTCAATTCAATTCACAAATAATTTGACCTACCCTATGGTGGCACTTTATTTATTAAAATTGAATAATCGTGGAATTTGTAAAATATTTTTTTTGTGTGTTTTTTATATGCATCATGCATCATGTTTACTATTCCAAAACAAATATTTATGATGTTTATGCAACCATTTAATTTATGTATTTTATTTATTTATTACAATAACAATGTCTAATATAATCATCGCTATACTTTCAAATGAAAAATTAACCGGAGATAATTTTGTCAAGTGGAAGAGTAACATGAACATTGTACTAATTTATGAAAATTACAAGTTTGTCCTAACAGAGGAATGTCCTCCATCGCCTGCTGCCAATGCTCCTCGTAATGTACGAGAAGTATATGATCGTTGAATAGAAGCAAACAACAAGGCCCGTTGTTTTCTTTTAGCTGGCATGTCTGACGTGTTTAGGATGAAGCACGAAAGTATGGAGATCGCTTATGAGATAATGCAGTCTGTACAAGACATATTTGGTAAACCTTCTAAAAAGGCGTGCTAGGCGGTAATGAATGCCGAAATGAAGGTAGGGATTTCGGTCAGAGAACATGTTCTTAACATGGTTAACTATCTCCATGAGACCGAGGTGAACGGGCCGTGATAGATAAAGCCACACAGGTGGGGATGATTTTGGAAACCCTCTCCCCTGTGTTCCTTTAGTTCAAAAGCAACTATTTCATGAATAAGCTGAAATATAATATGACTGAGTTGCTCAATGAGCTACAAACCTTTGAGTCTATTTCGAAAGAAAAGACTAAAGAAGGTGAGGCAAATGTTGCAGAAGCTCAATCCTCCTCTTCTACTCGAAAGAATAAGAAGAGGAAAAGGACTGAAGGAAGTGGTAAGTCTAAAAATAGAGGGAATAACAAAAGCAACAACAACAAAAAGAGTTCAAACGTAAAGAAGCCTAAAGAAAAATGTTTCCACTGCGGAGTAGTTGGGCACTGGAAGAGAAACTGCAAGAAGTATCTTTAGGAGCTCAAAGAAAGAAGAACAACGGTAAATCAAATTTACTCATTTTAGAAGCTGGTTTAGTTGAAGATGATACTTCACCTTGGATAATTGATTCAGGGGTAACTAACTATGTTTGTTCTTCTTTGCAAATGCTTAGTTCTTCAAGGGAGCTTGCCGACGAGGAACAAAAAATGAGAGTAGAAATGGGAGAGGTTGTTTCAACAAGAGCAGTGGGAGTAGTTAACTTTATTTTAGAAATAATTTTTTAATTTTGGACAATGTTTATTACATTCCTTGTTTTCATAGAAATTTGATTTCTGTTTCTAGGTTGTTTGAGCAAAAGTTTAATGTTTCTTTTAATAATAATTATGTTAATATTTCTAGAAATGGTTTGAATATTTGTTCTGTACATCTGGAAAATGGGTTTTACACTATAAGGCCCAACGAAAAATCACTGTTCAATACCAAAATGTTCAAAGTTGAACAACCAAAACCCAAAAAGCTAAAGATTTCTTCTAATAATGAAGCATACCTATGGCACCTTAGATTAGGTCACGTTAACCTTGACAAAATTAACAGACTAGTAAAGGATGGTCCTTTAAAAGAATTAAAAGTTAGTTCTCTACCAGTTTGTGAATATTGTCTTGAAGGTAAAATGACAAAAAGGCCTTTCTCTACAAAAGGCGAAAAGGCCAAAGAACCACTTGAGCTAATACATTCAGACGTCTACGGTCCATTAAATGTATAAGCACGTGGTGGTTACAAATATTTCGTCACATTTATTGACGATTATTCAAGGTATGGTTACATATACCTAATGCAAAGGAAATCTAAAACTTTTGGGAAGTTCAAAGAATTTCAAGCAGAAGCTGAAAAACAATTAGGAAAGATGATGAAGAGTCTTCGATCTGATCGAGGAGGGAAATACCTTGATACTGAATTTAATTACAATATGATAGATCATGGAATCGTAGCACAACTGTAACGCCCCCTTATGGACGTCATAATAATCGTTACTTTCATCATTGTTATCATTATTGATAAAATAGACCACTTAAATTTAAACACAATTTGATAAACATATCCCAGGATTCATGCATACAATTTTTTTTTTTAAATATTCCAAATATTTCAATTTTTTTTTCATGGTTTATCAATGCCAAATTAACAAAACCATGATTCAAACAAAATTTCAAAACAAACTTTAAAATCTGTTTTAAACAGTTTGGTAGACTGAACTTTTGAAAAATCAAAATAAATGTAAAACAAGTCTTTTTACTTAATAGTGCATAAATTATAGCATTCAAAGAAATAAAAACATAGTTCAAAAAAATTATTCTTTCTTGGCATTTTTTCGTTTCCGATCCATCGTTCATAGCCCACACACCCGTCCTCGCCCTCCACCTATTCCATGGTCCTTTTACCTTTATCTGCAACATGATTATAAACTAAGTAAGCAAAAGCTTAGTAAGTACACTTTCCTATCTCACAACATAAAACATTTTATGATCATCTTTATGAAACATCATAATCATAATCATCATTAACATAATAGTGCACTTGGCACAGTTTTATATAGAACATATCTTTCATCATCATTATCCATATTAAAAACTTCATTCATTTTATCTTTGAGGCCCAAGTGTTGCACCATAAACATCATTATCATAGGCACGCCGTCATGAGAAAAGAGGGGTAGCTAATCCCAAACCAAACATGACAAGTCCAACCTTCTGGACATCATAAACATAAACATAAACATAGGGTGTGCAACACTTTAATTAAGTGATACATATATGTAGATATACTTTTAACATACCTCATCATTGAAACATTCGTTAAACATTCTTGTTGCAACAAGAGTTTTCATGAGAAAACAACATGTAAAAACAAACTTAAAAATTATCATAAAACATGTTCTCAAAACTTGTTCGTAAACTTTTATTATGTTGTAGGTGAGAATGTACTTACTTGTCTTGCTTGCTTACTAAACCTTAACTTGGGTGACGTCGTTGTGGTTCTCGGTGTGCTCGCCTTTTGGAGGGTTCATGCCAAACATTCATATTGACCATAAGTCACTAGCCATACTATTAGCAATATATAAGCATCTAATACTATCATTAAACATCACCTTATCACATAATAATATCAAGAAGCACAAAATTACAATTTATGAACCTAGGGCATAATTCCAGAAAGTAGGCAGAATGACCTTTATTCACTTAAAAATTCATAATAATTCCATCTTAACTCCAAATCAGTCAAAACTAGTGGCATTAGAAACTAGACTAAAAAAAAAGAATTTTATATATTACACGCATATTTTGACAATAATTTTCATGAAGAAAAAGTCCTCGAAGTTTAATCTAAATTTTAGGTTTGTTTAAAACTGTACAGCTTTTAAGGTCAATTTTGAAAAATCATAACTATTTAATGATAACTCCTATTCAAGCGATTCAAAAGTAAAACAAAATCTTAAGATGTGTAGTATTTGGGAAAAATATAAGAAAAATATAAACAGTGCAAATACAGAATAAAAAATTACTGAAATATGACGACTGTCAGGTGTTAGTATGAAAAGTAGACTTAAGGCATCAAAAATTCAATAATTAGAAATAAAATTTCTTTCACCCTAAAATTTTTAAGACAACCTAATAACATATATATACTATACCACAAAAAGTCCCATTAGCAAATAAATTTGTTTGGCCATACAAATAGGTCACATAAACAAGAAGTACCGAATTCACTAAATAGACAGCCATAAAAACCTATCTTAAAGAAAATTCAAGAACTCATAAAATATTCATTAAATAACCACAAAATTTTCCAGATCATAACTTAACATATGCATGAATATCTCTATAAAATTTCATTCAAATCAAAGGTCGTTTGTCCCATAAACATGGACTATACTTTTGTGCAAAATACCAATCAGCAACAGTTTGGTCATGAGTGGTAGAGAAAGAAAATTTAATATCTCAGCATAGAAAATTCCAAATAAAGTGAAATTTTGAGGAATATCATATATCACATACATAAACATCATACTAAAATTTCAGAGCAAACGTAAATTCGTAGACAAAGTTATAAGGGTCGGATTACAAAGAAAACAAAATTTCAACAATAGTCTAGAATGAGTTTCTTACCTCCAAAACGATTCTTCTTAATTCTCTTGAATTATCTAAGTGAAAACCCAATATTTCATTCAATTGTTTGCAGAAAAATAAGGGAGAGAAGGGAAGAAACGTGGAGAAGAAAGAGAGAGTGTCTAAGAAAATTTTTTTGAAAGAAAGAGAATTTTCTTTGGCTAGAAATTTAGAGAATGAAGACTTTGGTGGCTCAAAGGTATATTTATAGGTTTATGAGAGAGAAGGGATTAGATAAGTGTAGAAAACCCTAATCCTAATCTAATTCAATTTCTCTTTTTTTCCTTTTTTTTTCTTTTCTTTTCTTTTTTCTCTTTTCTCACGGCAGATTGCCGTTTCTTCTTTTATAACCTTATATATATATATATATAATATAAAATAATATAAACTTATAATATAATATAAAATAATTATAATATATAATTACTTATATATAACAAAAATATTTACTTCCATAATCCAAGAAAATTATTAATTTTTGCATTATTCTATTGGACATTTTATATTATCCAATTGCTTAATGCCATTATAATAAAGCTACTACATATGTAATTATTATAGTATCATAAATGTTATGAAAATAAGAAAATATGCAACAACATTCATGTCATCATCAAAAATATAACTGTAGGCATATACAATCCTAGAGCATTATAAAGATTATAAATTTAGGGCAAATTGAAAGCCATAAAAAAAATAAATACTTTAAGCTTATCATTACTTTTGACATGAATATCCCAAGCACATCGATCCCACATACCGTCACCTATGACATTACTAAAAAAAATGTTAATTTACTTAATATAAATAATAATACTACTAAAATATCACATTCTAATGTTAAATTCGCATAAGTGTCCATAAAAGAAAACAGCGGGCATTACAACAACTCACCGCACCTTGAACACCACAACAAAATGGTGTTGCAGAGAGAAGAAATCAGTTGTTGCTTGATATGGTGAGATCCATGCTCAGCTACTCATCATTACCCATTTCATTTTGGGGATATGTTGAAAAAATAGTATGCAGCGAAATTTTAAAAATTTTATGTCAGAGTATTTTTCAAAACACAAGTTTGACATGCTATATGCATAAATTTATCGGATCTTACTAACCTTTGAATGCCGAAGAACTCTCGTAATCCATGAAGAGAAGTAAGGTTCCAAATGTTAGTGATATGCCCTAGGCCAATTATGTAATGACCACATATTGATTTCATTACATTTACATTTTATTAATAAAGAGGCATTTTCATTGTTGTTTTTCATTCTAATTCTATGAATAGTTACTTCTACCTAAGGTCATCAAGTATGTGACTTGATAGTAAAACTCTTAGGTGAAAATTGAATTATATTCTAAATTATCCCTAGTTGGTCATTATTATTGGGAAAATAATGAATGAAGACTAGTATGAAGTTTAACAGATAATTATGTTTTACTAATCATGTGTATGAGATACTACGTTAACTCATAGATACATATTTGAGAAATGATGTATTGGATTGACCCGCTATGAGAATACTACATGGATAATTGTCATAAGTGATTCTCATCAAAATAGTATTATCCTAGTCCTCTAACCTAAAATCACCAGGGTTTCCTACATAACAAGTTCTATATTTTGACACAATCTAATATTATCTTTAACAGGATGATAGAATGGATTGTTGTTGGATCTAGAGTGAATCATGTAAGGAATATGAGTGATTAAGAAGGAATTTGTCGCTCATTTATCGTGAGAAAGAAATCTATGGGCCCCTCAATAAGTTAGACTGAAGTAAAATGTATGGCCATACTGAAATGAATTGATAAGGGTTATCAATATTAGTCTACTTAAGATCGAGAAATAATATGATTGAATAGTATAAGAATGACATAAACCATGCCTTATGTTCAATCACAGTATCTAGAGACAAAAGGACTTTAATACTTGTTGTGGATTAGGTTATGTCGGATTATTGACATTCACATAACTTGGGTAATCATAATGTCTTGCTAGAGGCTGCTTATGATTTGTGGGCCAAAAATAGAATTTCAAGCCTACTACCAACGTTATGTGAACGTACAGGGTCACACTCTTAGAACAGACTAAGAACGAATTTTGGGTTAACTATGTCTAGGTTTGATGAACCTGATAATGTCCAGATTCAATGTACTAGATTTGTCTAGGTTCATTGAATCTGACATTATCGAGATTTTTTGAATCATATTCGGATTATAGACATTATCTTGATTCTCTGAATCATATTCGAATTACAGTTTACCCTAGTTAAAATCTGACTCTATGTCAAAGTCAATAGATATTATATGTATATCTGTTTTAGGGTCTTTAGCCGTATTAAGAAGAGAAAAGGTGTTCTCTCATTCTAAAAGGCAAAGGACATTAAAATCCTAAAATTAAAGAGAGTCATTTAACGCAAAAGAGAGGGTGCTAGCACACCAATTTGTTTTTGAAAGAGAGTCTGTTCGTGTGGATACCTACAGAGGGCGCTGCTCTAAGTAACAACATCTAAATCTGATCCTGAATACTAAAAGCTCAAGTTAGGGTATCACCGGAGTGAACCCGCTCTCTCCCTTCTAGAATCTTTACCGTTTTGTCATCCTAGTAAGATTCCATGACTTTTTGTCAATCTAATCGAATTACATAGATCCTACAAGGGTTTTGTAGGAATTAATTTTTAATTTTTTGCTGCGTATTTGAATTACAAAATCCAACAAAACCCAACAGTGGTATTAGAGTGACTTGCGAATTCGATTAAATTGATTTTATATGGTTCTATGTATATGTGATATGCATGAATACAATTTATACATTAATTAGATTAATGTGTTTGAGGTTTTATTTGATTAAACGTTTTTACTGTGTTAATTTGATTAATACGTTTACTGTTTCTCGTAACCTATTGTTATTAATTTGATTAATATTAAATTTAACAAGAATGTAGTATTCTATTTTAAGATGATTAAACGATACACTGTAAATATGGTTTCGGTTTTATTAAGGTGTGGACTGTTTAAATGTTAAATAGTGATAATCTTTTTTGAACAAATTAATATATATCATAGGGTCTGTTTAATTATTAAACAAGGATGATCGGTTTAGAACAGATCAATGAATTCATGAATTTTGTTTAAGTGTTAAGCAGAAATTAATTAATTCTATTATAAACAAATTAAGTAATCTAATTAATTAAACTCAATGGATTTAGGCAGCAACCCATTTAGCGAGACCGCCGCCAGGGGCGCTACCCTTGGGACCCCTCAAGGGGCGTTGCCCCTGACTCCGAATTGTTTCATTACATATATCGTTTTGGTCATAATAAAAATTTAACTTTAATGAAATTATATTATCATGTTTATATGTTTGATGTGAATTTCAAGGCGCATAGCATGGCCTCCTTTACACCAATGTGATTGGTAGGTATTAGTTAATTTCATTTTGGGTTTGTAATTTTAAATACGGCCTGCGTGTCGTTTTTCAATTTGTTGTAATCTATTTATTTATTTAGTAGAAATAGAATAGTTTAGATTACAATATGTAATGTAAAATCGAAGCCCAAAATCAAGATAGATGGAGGTTCAAGATGGAGGCTCAAGATGGAGTCCGTTTGTGGCAATCTAAGGAAATCCATGGAGATGAAGATTACCTAGGAATGACCATTAACCTTCATATTGGCTTATGAAGATCAATTCGATTTGGGCCATGCTATGACACGCTTATTGTGTTATTATTATGTTACGTGTATGATGCTATATATGTGATGCAACATAATAATAAACAATAAAATGAAAATAAAGTAGAACCCTCATTTAATATTAAGTCATTAAAATGCCTTCCATAATTCAACACTTGTCAAGACTTGGATTGCTAAACATAGGTTCTGCCAAAGC
>CAMOHE010053375.1:0-23667 GCA_946598075.1 Artocarpus hirsutus | reverse complement strand
TTTCTTTATTTAGTAAAGTTAGATTGAAATTAGACTCGCCATGAAAATGCCACGTTTGATAACTACTTATGATTCCATTTCAAAATAAATGTCCTCTAACAATTGTAATTGGATGCAATCTATAGTTTCCACATTGAACACAAAGACATCAAATTTTATCACAATTTGCATGACTTTTGGCAAAATCCAAGAACTCTTCCACACCATTCACATGCTCTTTAGACAATCGAAAATCCCACATCCATTTCCTATCCATTTTGCAATTCCTAAATCAAAATAATAAATAGCAAATATTCAATTAAAATTAATTTCACAATTTGTATATATACCCACGCCTACATATATTAATTAATCATAAATAAAAAATCACCCATCATAAAAAAAACATCACACATACTCATTATAAAACGAAGAAATCATACCCATGATCCACAATACAAACTTCACAGAATAAACAACAAAATCAACAACTATTTATCAACTTCATGGAATAAACAACAAAATCGTCAATGTTTATGAATTTTGGATTAATTATACTTCACAATCAACAACTATTTCTCACTTTCTACAAAAAAACTTACAATCTGGGCTGAGATTAAGGAGTGTGGAGGCGAAGAGAAACGGAGGCGGCCGATTTGGAAGGGTCTGTGTTTGTATTTGTAAAGTATGTTTCTGAAATGTGTCTAAATGTCAAGGTTGGAAAAGGGGTAATATGGAAGCTACCACGACGATTTTCTGAAAAAACCGTCGTGGAAGATACCACGACTGTTTTCTGAAAAACCGTCGTGGAATACTGGAGATACCACGATGGTTTTCTCCAAAAACCGTCGTAGTATCTCCAGTATTTCACGACGGGTTTTCAGAAAACCGTCGTGATATCTTCACTTCATTCTACAACGGTCTTCGTTTTCACCGGCGTAACTTGCCGCGTATTTTTTACCTTACCACGATGGTTTTTAGGAAACGGTCGTGAAATAAAGGTCGTGTAATCAATAATTTTCTTATAGTAAACATTATCAATATTTTTTCAAAATTTACATAAAGTTGAAGTATTGATATTTCCACCGATACCAATGTTTTTATCCTTGTGTGTATATAGATTTCATAAATTTAAAAGTTCATTTAATTGATGATTTTCTTAAATAGTTTAGAAACTATTCATCATATTATAGTTTTTCTAAAACTGTACTTTTTTTTAGTAGTTTATATAAAATTTAAGGGAAATACCTAAAACAATCCTAATACCACTGTTACCCTTTTATTATAAAAATACATAAAATGCCTTGTACTTTTAAAAGTATATTCAAAACACCCTTCAAGCAATTAAACTTTTTAAAAAACTAAAATTATTCTTCATAATCTTTGCTAAATAATATTTAAAACATTATTAAATTAAAAGACTAAATAAAAATTCAATCTTAAAAAGTTATATACTTTTAAGTAATTGAATTGTTTGTTTAATTGAAATATTTATTTGAATATTTTAAAAATTTTTATTGAATTTTTTACTTAAGTCATATTTAAAATCACATTTAATATAAGTTGGGAAGGATAATCTTGAAATATTTAAAACTTTAATTGTTTTCGGAAGGTATTTTGAGTATGATTTTATAAACATGTTGGGTGTTTTGAGTATTCTCATGTTAAGAGGGGCTAAAGTAAATTTAAACATATGCAGCTTTTTAGGTATTTTTCCTTTTTTTTTTTTTTTTGATAAACAAATTTGTATAGGGTTCAATGCACTAACGGTTAGTTATTGGAGTCTACGAGTCTCTAAAAGCAAACAAACTTTTGATAATAATCCATGAGAATAAGTATGGCGAAATAAGGTGGACGGCAGAAAAGGAAAGAAACGCGGTCATGGATTTTAAAAAGAAAAGACAAGCAAAGTAACTTATATGTTATGTGAACATACAGTTTCAAAAAACAATGTTAAAACGGGACATTTCAACAAAAATACATCTCAGTGTGGTCAAATTAAAAAGAAAATTGATTAAGGTTATATAGGAAAAAGAAAAAAAATGGTTTTTTTATTTGATACCTTGTATTTTGATAAAACTAACAAATTAGTACACTGTTGTCTAAAAAATATTAAAAAAAACCTTTTAGTTTTAAAAATTCATATTAATTACCTGAACTCATTTTTTTTTAAAAAAATATAAAATCTTCATTTTATCCTTTGAATTGTAAGGCCTTAAACTAATTATGTAAAAACATTTAAGAAACAAAAAGATGAAGAAACCAAAAGTTTTCTTCTTCCCTCAAATCGTCCACAAAAATGACATGACTTATCAAGATTGCCCCCAGCAACCCATTTAACTAAACTATACCTCTGATTAAAAAAAATGATTTATTGAAAGACAAAATTGCCCCTTCTTAGATCTGAGTTTTGTTTCCCAGATTAGTGAAACGAAGAAGGTATGAGGCCTTCTCTCTCTAGATTCTCTACTCCTCCAAAATGCACACCGACGACTACGATCCAACACGACCTTGGTTTCTAGGTTCTAGATTCTCCTTCTTCTAGCTGTTTTCAATCGCGATAGAGTATTGCGACGGAATCTGGAACTCGTCGAAGATCCGCAACGATGGTGAGGGTTTCCAATTCAAACTCCTTCCATCGTGGTGATTTCCGATTCAACTTATCCGGAACCAGATTCCAAGCTGCACTATTTCCTTGTCAGATTCTTATTCCTCATTTCCCTCACTGGATTCCGATTCCTCATCAGATTTATTACCTGTGTCTACTATTTAGGCAGAATACCGTCACCCATTCTTACTAGGAAACTGAAAAAAACGAAAGAAAGCGGGGAAAGTGAGGAAGAAACAGATGTAGAAAAAACTTCAGAAACAAAGGGGACTAAACAGGAACAAGAGGGATCCACCAAAGAAGATCCTTCTCCTTCTCTTTTTTCGGAAGAAAAGGAGGATCCGGAAAAAATTGATTTTAAAGAGACACGATATAAAAATAGGTCGGTCTTTATAATTTAAATCTTAAAATTAAATGTTGAATTTGATTTTATTTTTTAAATCTCGAAACTAGCTTCCAATGCTTAACGTTTCGCATATGAATTGTGTTTTTTTCTGCCAAATTACCGTGTTAATGAACGGGAAAAGGGAGAGAAATACATGAAAAAAATTAAAATCACATTCCATTGAATTTTTCTGTCTATAAATTCATGTTTTTCACGGTGCTTGAAGTGTAATTTTATCGTTTAATTTTCGAACATGATAGGTTATCATTTTGGAATGTCGTTTGAAATTTTCAGTAAGTGGAAGTTCTGTATACGATCAGGTTTCTATAGGCAGCTATGATTATCAGTAGATGAACTTTGAAATTTTCAAGTTAGAGATTAAAATTTATAGATTACAATTTGTTTTTGAGTTTTAGGTTTCCATAGGTAGCTATGATTATCAGTAAATAGGATTTGGATTTTGAGAGATTCCGGAAACCTTAATATGCAAAGTAGTTGAATGTTATTGTTTTTCTTTCTTTTTTATGTTACATAGATGGAAGACATGAACGTATTCGTCAACTCTGATGGTACATGGAACAAGAAAAAAAATAATTACGTCAACTGCAAAATCACAAGAATCCTAGTTCTTATGGCAATTAGGGAAAATGTGTTTCTTGATATAGTTAAAAACTGGTTAAACTTGAAAAGTGAAGGTGAAGAAATAAAGATAAAGTACCAAGTATACGAGGAATCATTGAAATTTTTTATTCAAAATGACATGGATGTTCAATTTTACTTGGCATTAAAAAACAAAAAAGATGTGACATGCTTTCCATTGTGTGTTTAACTGTGGAAACAACTTAATTATGTATCAAATAAAGGAAGCAACTAGATATCACCAACAACAGAAACACCATAATTGGTAGTGAATATGGATCTATAAATCATAGATCAAGAAGAAGAACCCTCACCAATAGACAAAGTGGAGCCACGTATGAATATGATGGTGAACAATCTATATATATAGAAGTTGGCAGGAAGCTTATTCGTAAATGAAAGAAAAAGATTATGAAGCAAATTATGACAGAAACAAGAGAAATTGTTCCAATAATGGATAAATAGAGTGTGACAACTTATATGTTAACCAACTGTTTAAGAATAAGTAGGCTTTAAAGAGATTCGTTGGATTAATAGCATTAAAGGAAAAGTACTAGTATGAAGTTAAAACATTAAAGGAAAAGTACTAGTAAGAAGTTAAAAAGTAAGTCAAGAATAATAATGAATTGTTTAGCGAAGTGATTAGTGACTGCATAAAAAAGTGCAAAGATCGAAGAAAAACTAAATACACGCCACATAGTATTATCTTTGACATGAAAAACGAATATATAACTACTTATTTGTTCTTGATGTAATAGATTACGAATTTTGATTGCCTTTTCTTGTTTGATTTGGACACCTTTTCTTCTTTTTTTCTTTTTTCTTTTTTCTTTTTTTAATTTTAAATAATTTAACATATAATTTGCTAGGTTTCCGCACAAAATGTGGTAGGTTCCAGTGCATAAACTCTTCACATTCCTATACATAATCTAAAATCATAACCTGAGATGTGGTCTCGTGTAAGTATTCACAGTTACAAGTAATATTGTGGGAGTAGAGTATCGTTTTTCTCAAAGATTGAATTTTTAAAAATTTACTATCTATTGCGGTTTAAGTACTTCTAACGTTATCTAAACAATAATAATTTAATGATAATTTTAATTAAAGTCAAAGAATTAAAATAAACTAAAATTAAAATCAATGAAGGAGGTGAAATAAATTAAACGATGATGGAATGGGTCTAGAGGAACTATTTCCCCAAGTTTTGTTGCGAATGATAATTGCCTAGACTAATGACTAGTTAATTTCTCCAAATTATTCGCATAGAGCCCTCATTTATCCTAATTTTCCCTCTTGCAAGTACTCAATTAAAATTTACCTAAAACAATTAGTTCTGATATCCCTATTCAAAACCAATTACTAAGGGTTCATTAAGCTTGTTCTATAATTAGTCACAAAGAAAATCATGTCTCCCAACTCTAATTTTCTAGATTGTATTTTTAAACTCACAATTAGAACCCTCCTTTCCTAAGTACTAATCCCAATTGCAAAATCAACTAATTGGTGGCCAATCAATTTGAAGCATTAAACTCAAGGGAGTACAAATAATTGGTAAATGAAAATTAACTTGCATTAATCAAAGGCAATAAACCAAACACAATGTCAACTTGGGATCATAGCCCTTTAGACTAGGAAATTTAGTTACACATAGTCACAAACAAAACTAAAAACACAAACCCAAACATGAAGAAGGAATCCATAGCAATTTACAAGAAATTTAGAGAAAAGAGAGGAAAAAAGTAACAATGTGGAGCTTCAAGATCGTTTTCAAGCTCTCTTCTTTTCTTCCTTTGAACTCCAAGAAAAATGGATGCTACTTCTCCTAATTTAGGTCCAATCTCCCTTGTACAAAACCCTAGATGGGTATTTATATGCCTCCAAACTTCAGGGAATTTTGATAAGGAAATAATTCAATATAATTTTTTTAAAAAATTTCCTATGAATCTTTGCTTTATTCTTGAGTATATTGTATCTTATATGTGTTTTTGTGTTTTGTAGGTGATTCAATATAAATGGTTGGAAAGAGGATTAAAAATATGGATTGTAACGTGTAACGCCCTAAGTGGGGGTTAACAGTTTTTATTAAATAAAATAAAGATTAGAAAATAAAAATAAATCATCAAAGTAATTTACCCGGGACTTAAATAAAAACTCTCAAATTAAAATAAAAACATAAACAAATAAATAAACCACAGTTTAATGTAGCACCTTAAATTTTAATAATATACAACTATCATCATCATCATTTCAACCCTCAACAAATCTTAATACAGTCACAGAAAGTAACAATGGATGCTTACATTATCATGAAGATCATTCTTTGCATTCAAAGCAATTCCAACGTAATATAGCTACATAGCTTTTTCAACTATTTTTCTTATAGCCACCTCACACTTAGTGAGTCCTGAAAAGATGAACATAACAGGAAATGAGCGACAACATGCTCAGTAGGAAAATTCATTACTCACCTTAAGGTTTATTCATTACCATATTAAAGCCTGCATGGTTAGTTAGTTTTCATCATTATTCAAATTATGAGATTGATTATGATCATATTCCGTGGATACCATAGTTAATCATTACCAAGTTTCATATACATATATACAATATTCTCATTCTTCATTATTCCTAGGTATCCACATTACATAAAGTATTACTCAACTTATCGAAACTCAAATGGGAATGCTTGGCCGCCCTCCAAACATTCCGAGGGTATTCCGGTGAGGGGACATCAAGCCCCGAGTCCTCATCAAGTCGATTCATGTACACTGCATTTTGGGACTTTCGACCCAATGAAGCGTCATCACCTTCGCCTTATTTTACCTTTTAGGGTATTCGTGCCAAAGGACGTAACCGTCGTCCTCTTCACGTCTCACCATTTCTCAATGTTCCATCATTATTTATAGAATCAATTTTCCTAACTATGCTTTCCAACTTATAACAACATATGTTAATTCATTATGTTCCTCGCTAATCAATACAGGGCGAGTTTATGTCATAGTTTCATATGTGATTTTCATATAATAGCAGTTCAACATAGATGCATATATCTTGTGGTAAAACAATCAATTTTAATTCCATAAAAACCTCACAAAAGATAAGTAATAGAATCCCTATCTTCCAAGCTTCTCAACAATCTTTTAATCTCTGAATAATTAACGTAAGCTCCACACACCCTTGATCCTAAGGTGTGCATAAGGACAATTAAAACTAAAGCACAACATGTAATCACATCCATAAATGAATTAAGTATAAATCTATATATTCTAGTTTCTAATAAGATTCATAAATCACTTAGGATGGTCTTGGAAAGGTTGCAAGACAAATCAGGGATTAGAAGGTGAAAAAAGTTGGGTTCACTATCTGCAATTAGCACATGGGTTATTGGGTGGTTTACTTAAGGTAGACGGGTGATATATTGCCACTGGTAGGTTTACTAGTTTTCAACCTGAGAATTGAAAAATTTATAGAAAATAAAATATAACTTCGATTTAGGCTCATGATAGCTCGTTGAAAAGCTTAGGATGTCTACTTTTAAAATGTGTAAACCAATTTACAAAATTCATTTTCATCTAATCCTAGAATTTCAAGAAAGAGCTACTGCCCATAGAGATAATACAAGGTTTATGGAATGTTAAGTTTTTCTTAAACCCAAAGCATATTATTCTCATTTAAAATTCCAAAACCATTCCAAAATTGGCAGCATGCATTATATAATCATAATAAATATATTCTCATGAGTTTTATACCAAATTCATTATTAAACCATATCTCTAGCTTTTCTTACAAATAATGATGAAAACATGCATTAAATATGAAGAAAATACATACTAAAGCTAAGTTTGAATTAAAGAAAACCTACCTCAAAACTCCTTTGAAAAACACCAAAGTTTGGGTTAAAAATCAAGCTTGTATTGACTCCAAAACGGCTTCAAACGTGGCTAGAAATTATAGTTGTCGTGGTTGCAAAGAGAGCTTTATGCTTTGTGTCTTTAGTTGGAAATTGAAGTGAGAAAGGAGAAAATTAGAAACAAGAGAAAAGGGTGGTGATGGTTGAATAAATAAGCATCAAGATAATTGAGGAGCGGAAGAGAATTAAATGAGCATTAAAAGAAAATATCACCATGTCTCCCATGGAGACTTTTAGCAAATAATGTTAACATAATTGCGGGGACAAATGGGGCAAGTTGTAGAAGAAGATGAAGGAAACATTAAAAAGGTGGTTGAGAAAACATATCGATGTCTCTTGGTAGTTGAGGTGAATTAATTCTATATCTCCAAATGATAAGGATGCTATTTAATTGAGCATTAATGTAGTGAGACAAGGTTGGTAGAAGTGAGTGATAGGTAGATTTTTAATATTTACTATAGAGACTTAGTAAAAATACTAAAGTAACATTTTTATTCATATGATTTTACCAAAAATCATACCCGTTAAAATAATGGGTGTTTCATAAAGCTTCAAGTGTCATAAATATTATTTGGAGTCCATCGGGAGTCGTCGAAAGCAAATTGTGTGTAAATTGAGTACAAAACTATGAATTTGGCACTTTCAGCACCAATCAGCTGCTTGTCCTCGTGCTAAAATTCCATGTAGCTGCACAGATATTTTGTGATTCATGCCCCTATGAGATAAAGTTTCATACGACCAGGCGCTCACCTTTTTAGCTCAATGTGTTTTTTTGCATGTGCCAGCGAGTAAAGGACCCTGCCCTACATGTGTTTGTGATTTTCATGTATTTTTTACCTAAAAAGTGCCAAAACTTGCCTCTTTTCATCCTCAAAACACAAACCCATAAATACCTACCTAGAAGCACAAAATCATATCAGTTTTATATCAATTTTTCATTAGTTTTATTAGTCTTAGGAGATAAAGAAAAAGAAGAAGAAAAACAGGAGAAGCTCCGATGGGGCTCAAGAAATTTCATACTCATAGAGAATTCTTCGATGCCAAACTTGTTCTTTTATTTCTTTCTTTCTTTCTTTCTTTTTATTTTTCAATCATGTTATTTTAGTTTTGTTTTGGTTGAAGAGGATTTCAAATCCCTAGACATAATTTTGTGATTAATTTATAGAATTATTTTCTAATTTTTCTATTGAGATTGTTTATATTCTTTTATTTTTAATGTTCATGATTATTTTCTTATTTTGTTTAGGTGGCGAATTGAATAGGACTTGAGAATGTTCTATTACTAGATTGGATACTTGATTCGTAATTGTCTTGTTATTCTAATCATTAGTAGCAAATTGTAGTCATTAATTATGGTCAAGTTTTCATATGATGCATATGGAGCATAACCTAGGTTAAATAATCCGAGCTTGTGTGATTGTTACCTTGATCAGTCTATCTTTTTAATCTTAATGCTTTTGTTAGATTAAATCTGGATAGTTTGTTGTAGGTGTTTACTAGAAAGGGGACTAATAGAGTGCTTATCTTGATAAATCTACAAACTAAGGAAAGATTAGAATAGTAGAGGTGGTTGTTATTAATTGGTTGGTAGTTTCAATGGAGAATTGGGAATAATTGTATGATTAATTATATAGTTATTGTTTAAAGGATGCAAATGATCCTTTAACTAATTTATTATTCATGTTTATTTATTTTCTTTTCTATTTAATTTTGTCATTTAGTTAATTAATTTCAAAATCCCAATTCTATATTTTATTTTGTTATGTCTGAGATTTTAGTGATAATAACTAATTATTAGACCAAATCCTCTACAGGAACGATCCTTACTTACCACTACACTCAATACAGACTATAGTATAGTAAGATTAATTTGGTGCTTCCCTCGTGGCTTACCAAAATTCCTCCTTAAAAGGAGCACACGCGGAGGCAAAAAAAAAAAAAAAAAAAAAACAAACAGCACATGGCCGTGTGCCATGCAAAGCTCAAGCTGGGCCAAAAAGTGACACGTGTAGCCGCAAGAACCAAATGGCACGACTACACGCTTCTGCATATGCCTCAAGCTAATGCTGGACTCGCACGGCTACAAGCTTTGATGGCATGACTACGCATGCTCTTTGTCGTAGCGCATGGAGGCAAGGTCTTTTATAGCTCTAGGAGGTGAAACTAAGGTGATTCAAGCTCCAAAATCACTGTTTAACCTACCAAAATAAATAAAATAAAACTAAATAAAATATAAGCAAAACTAAACAATTGAAAATAAAATAAAATAAACTAAAGTAAAATAAAATATAATAAAAAGATACAATTAACAAAATTTTATTAAAACTAAAATAAATGTAAAAATACAAAACAAAATCTATCAATTCACCCAAAACTTACAAAATACATAAGTGGGGATTACTAATAAAATTTATTCTATCAAGTTAGAAGTTTTCATAGATAGGTTAAGTCTTGAAACTAGAAATTGGGTAGAAATAAGAGATGGATCCACCACTTTTTACCAACAAACTATTGACGAAGCCTATTTCATGATAGAAGATATGGCCAAATATGATTATTAGAGATTGAATAGTTCTATGAACAATTTAATTTGGGAGAACAATTAAAATTTTTCAAAACCTTGGCCTGAAACTTAATCCAAAATTTTAGAGTTAAATTTTGAACTGCAAGAAACATATAGTGATCCAAATAGGGTGAATCTAGAAGAAAGCTTAGAAACATTAGAAGAAACTTTAGAAAATATATGGAAAACATGAGGAAAATAGAACTAGTTGAGCAGCCTCTTGAGTTATTTGAAGAAGATTCTTTAGGTGAGGAGGAAACAGTTGTCTAGGTCATTGAAGAAGAATATTTAGAACCTATCTATTTTGAGGACAACTATTAGGTGAGGAATGTGAGGAAGAGAAAGAAGACTTAGCCATAAAACAGGAACAATCATTACCTTTAGTCTTAGGTTCTAAACCTCAGTTGCCATAAGAGTTCACCAAAGACTCTTCTTACCAAGATCCTATGTGGCCACCACCTCCTTCACCACCTTTAGCATTGTTTTTAGAGACCTACCAAGAACATAGAATGAGTCCAAGTTGCATGAGTATAAATGTTTGAAATTTTGCCAATCTTGAGGGCATGTTTATACAAGACCCATATGTGGTGTCTTTTTACACTTACTATAGGAGAAAGCCACTATTTGACAATTGTCCATTAGAAGCAAAGTTGGAAGAAAGATTTGCTGACTTTTCAGAGTATCAAGTGATGGGAAAAGATTTGCTGACTTCAGAGTATCAAGTGATGGGAAAACACTTTCAAAGTAATATCTTTAGCTTCCCTTATTTGTAATATAGTTTGTAATATATCTTTGTATGTTGTGTGATATTTTGATTTTCTTTTAAAAATTTTAAAAAATGTTGAAATTTATTTTAAAAATTTAAAATGAAGGCTATTAATCAAATTTGTTTAGAATGGCTGAGTTAAGGAGTTAAACTATTTTCTCTCGAGACGCACTCTAATGGATTTGATTTTATAAATGCAATTTGTTTGGATTTTCAAATAAATTACAATCAAAAAGTGTATTATGATTTCTCATTTTAATTTTCATTAAAAAAATCTTTGAAATAAATTTACTTAATAATTCATTTAAAATGACTGAGATTAAAGAGGATATAATTAATGTGATTAATAAGTACTTTGCACTTGCAGTCTCTTGAAATGCATTTTGAAGAATTTGAAAAGTAATTTTAATTTAAAAAAAAAAACTAGGGAATGTGACTTTAAAAGACCCAGTTTGTAATATATTTAGCAAGTTTTTAGTTTTGTTTGTCAACTTTGCTCTAGATCATCTTTACAATTATGTTGATTTAGTAATCTTTTTGCTGCTTTTACTATTCTTTTTATACATTGGGGACAATGTACATTTTAGGTTGGAGGGAGAGGGTTGTGCTTCAATGTTGTGCTTCACTGTTGTGCGAAAATGTGCTAAATTTTTTTCAATTTGTGCCTAACTTTTTTGACTTTGCTCCAGGTTTTTGTGCATTTTTAATTTTTGTGTAATTAATTAAAAAAAATGTTTTGTAAATATTAGTTTCCTAATAATGAATGTGTTATTATTTTGTTTTGTTTAAAGTAATATCATTTTTCTATTCTTTGGATTATTTAACTTTGTGGACTCTCAAAACTTTGGTTTTATTTAATATTTTTTTGTGTTTATTTTTCAAAGTGTTTATAAGCAATTAATCACACACGCACTATAATGCTTAATTGTGGTGGTAAGTTAAAGTTATGAATATTTGAGTTTTGTTATTTTGTGAAGATGAACACTTAAAGGCAGCAATATTTTCAAATTAATTAAATAATAAAAAAATAAAAAACTAAAAAATAAAAAAAGAAATAAAAGAAATGGTAAATAAATAAAGTAATAATGTAAATTAATGAATAAAGTTAGATAAGTTTGCTTTCGTAGCCTTTTTAACTCGAGTAAGTAAGTTCTAGAGGCTGCTTCAACACTAAATACCTTAGGCTAATTGTTCTAGGAGTTACTAACCTAAAGCTCGTTAAATAGGTTATGAAAAAAGTTTAAGGGAACCAAGCATTACACTATCCACAGTGTACAGTTTGTAAATATTTATATTTTATGTTTCTACTCTTTAATTGTTCTCATCAATAATTTACATTGTTATTGCCTATAGCAGTGATTTGAAGCAAATTATCATAACAATTTTATTCTTAGTTTTGGACGAAACTTCATATTTATTCATTATCTCCTTTTACACTAAGTTTGGCTTATTTACACTTTGTAGCATATAATTTGTTTAAATAAAATTTTTGTTTTGTTAGTTTATTTAGTTAGGTGAGTAAAATTAAAATTAAATGGTTTGTATTATGTGAATATTCAATAAATCATTTCAAAATAATATCGCTTTAATTGCTAGGGACTAGCGATGAGCTGGTTGGGGGTGTGATGAGACTATAAAAGTGTACTTTTTCTAAGGCTTAAATCATTTATTTATTCTTTTATTTCTCATTAAATCTTCTAATTAATAGCATTTTTGTGCTAATTAGTATTTTAGTGTTTTAGTGTGAAAATATGTTTAAAAATGTACTTTTAGTGTTTTTTTGTTTAATAATATTTTTGGTAGTTTTTAGAGTCATTTTGGTATGTTAAATGTGTGTTTAGTTTATAAATAATGAAAACCATAAAAATAATGTTGTGTGATTTTTTTTTGGCTCTTAAAATGTTTATAAATAAGTTTTGAGTTTGTAAATATGTTCTATAATATATTTAGTAATTTCTAAAAATATTTTCAAGACTTAAAAAATCATATCTGTGTCAAACCGAAAGAGACTGAAAATTTTAAAAGTTTGTAATTATTTGTGTGTGTTTTATTGTTAAATAAATATTTTTAATAATTATTGTAAATAATTTGTTTGTAAAATAATTAATTTAATGTGTTTGCTAATTTTAGATTTCAAATTTGGAGGAAAAACAGAAAAAAAAGTACCAAAACGGGCAAAATTGGACATCAAATGCATAAAAAACAATTAATAATTCACATTTTGGATCTTGAAAGGCAGGTGGTGCATTTTGGACCGTTGGGTCATGTCATCATTCATTATAGGAAGTCAAATGGAGAGGCACATGTCAGCACGTCATCCAGTGCGTCAGCCGTATCTTAGTAGTGGAGTCCAAGTGTCATCTCCTGATTGGTGCATGCAGCTCACGTGCCAATAAGCCACTAGGCGCGTCAAAAAGGGACTCTCAGTATCATCTGATTTTGTGCATCGTTTCCACATGCATTCGGATTTCCAACCAGTATATTTGCATACTAGGACCAATCTAACGGTCTACAATTTGGTCCCTTTTGGTCCTATTGGGCCCAATTAAGTGCTTGCCTATTGACCGTTGGATCATGCAACGAATGTCTACGATCTTGCTTGACTCGTGCATCTCGCATCTGTGCAGCAGTAGATTTCAAACCCAAACTAGCAAAATGAAGTAGGGAATCTTGCGTTGAAAAATTTTAAAGAAACTAATCAATTGATCCGTGATTTTCAAAATTAAAAACGGTAAAATAAAATAAAAAAATAAACAAGGCCTTTTAAGGCCTTTAAATACCAGGCATTAGCCCCAGTTCCCTCTTCTTTAGCTTTCCTCTACTGAGCCTTCTGCTCAACACTCTTCCCTTTAGGGATGAGATACTACTAGAGCACTCCTCCAACCCTACTTTAAATAATAAAATAATGTACAAATTAGTGAAGAGAGTTTGGTGAGGCAGAGAAATGATTTTGTATGCATATTACTCTGGCATGGATTTCATCTCTATAATGCTTATATTTTTTGGAATAATTATATTTCTATGTTTTTAATAGTTATTGTTAATATTGTTATGCTGCCTAATTCTTGCATAAATTCAGTCATGCTTTCTTTATGTAATTTAATTGTGTTGCATAATTAATATTAATAATACTAAAGTTATGCTTGTTTATTAAGTTGAGTTTCTACTGTATTATAGACATAGACTGGCACAATAAATGCTTAGTAATGCTTAATTTATTGTCGACAGAGGATAACATAGTGTATTCTTAGACTATTTAATAAGACGAAGTGCTATCGAAATTAACATAATAATTTATTCTATTAAAGTATAATAATTTTGATTTGTTATTATCTTTTCTATCTTAAAATTATGTTAATTATAATCATAGTGATAGCAGTTATAATTTTCATAATTAGTGCACCTAAGCATTAGTGTGATATGATTATTTAGCTACTTTTATAGGAAGTCCCTTACTGTATTATGGCTTGCTATATTGTTGCTCTCGGTTGACTTATAAAATTAGTAAAAGTACTTACAATTAACGAGAAAGGATATAATAAAATAAATGTTTTAGATAATATTAAAAGGATATAATAAAATAAATGTTTTAGATAATATTACTTAGAGTTAAAATTTCAAACCAATTGTGAAACATACAAGAGATTCTCAAAGCTTCACTGTTTTAATTTTATGTTTTAAATTTTAAATAAAAAAATCACAAAAATATTTCTTTTATTTTAAACTTTGTTTTGAAAAACTGCTTGCCTTTTTCAACATTTATATTTATCAATCTCTCTAGTTATAAATTTTCATCTCCCTGTGGATACGACAACTTTTCTATACTACAAACGTCCGACGTTTGAGAAGAAACATTTTGGGCGATACCAGGTCCCAATACCAATGGTAGTCAAAATCTACCATATCATTAAACAAAAACATTGTGCTCTTATTGCTTGTATTCAACAAGTGACCACCAGTCGCCAAAGCTCCATTATCCACCCAACTTTTTGTTTCCTCATCCAATCCATTGTATAAAAATAGGAGATCGATTTGAAAAATGGCAATTAAAATATCTTTCGACCATATCATTAAATCTCCCTCATGCGGCACAAAATGGTTCCATGTGTTGTTAGAAAAAACTTACAAGGATATTTCGATAAAACTTCTTGAAGTACCTCGTAAAACAAACAACTCAAAAGGTGATCATTGCTTAATTGGAAATAATTTTGTAATTAATTTACCCATATTTCCTTACTTAATTCTTAAGTATTTTGTGTTTTCATTGTGGTTTTTGTGTTTTGTAGGTGTTTTAGGGCAAAAAGATGAAAAATAAATGAAAATTGGAACTTTGGAGCTCAAGAATTTTATTTCATCATTTTAGAAGTCAAACTAAAATGAACTTTTAGGATTTAATGGGCTCAAATCAGCAAGTTGAAGTCGTTTGGGTAGCACCCCCACGCCAAAAAGGACTCACAACCGCTCTACAGCATAGAGAGCTCATGCCCCCAGAAGCAGCAAGTCTCGGAGACACGCCAAGTGCCTGCAAGACATGTCCCTGTGTACACAAGCCCTTTCCCCCATGCACGAAACTTCAAACATGCACCTGCGTGTACAGATGGCCACCCCTGTGCATGTCCCTAGCAGCCCATGCATAGAATTGCTTTACGTACGCCTGCACCAATAAGAGCTTGGCCCCTTGCATCTTAGACTTTTTACTCAGAATTTGACTTAAAGCTGAAGCCAAGTTTTCCTTTTTCATCCCCAAAGGCTAGCCTATAAATATCCCATTTAGAAACACAAAAAGACACAAGTTTTATGTTAGTTTTTCATTTTTTCCAACCACCTTTTGGCGAGAAAAAGAGAGAAAAAAAGGAGAATTCTCTTGAAGTCAATAAGTTTCGTCGATGTGGAGATTTCTACTAGATTGTCAACAAGAGTTTTTCTTTTTCTTTGTTTCCTTTGAATTCCAAATATGCTTTTTATTTATTTTTAATGTTTAATTTCATGAATATACTAGGCTAATTTTCTCTTTGGTTAAGGGTGATTTCAAACCCTAGACTCAATTATATAATTGATATTATAAGAATTATTTATAAATTTTCTAGTTGGAATTATTTAAGTTCTTCTATTTTTAATGTTTATGATTTTTATTTTATTTTGTTTGGGGTGGCCAACCAGGTGAGATAGAATAATTATCTATTGCTAATTAAGAATTATTGTTTTGTAATTATCTTGATTCTCTAGTTATTAGTAGCGAACTATGATCGATAATTGCAAGAGATTTGGTTAATTACGGTAAGGAATGCAACCTAAGTTCAACAATTCGAGCTTGTATGTTGTTGTCTAAATCAGCCTATCTTTCTTAATGCAATGCTTCCATTGAATTGAACTTAGAAAGTTTATTTTAGACTTTTTAATGGAAAAAGATTTAATCAAAAGCTTGTTTTATTAAATGATAAAGTAAGGAGAGATATGGATAGTAGAGCTTATTGTTATCTATAGTTGGTAGCCCCATAAGAAATTAGTAATAATTTTGTATTCAATTGTATAATTGTTGTCTAGTGGTGACCTTAAACCTGTTTTATCATTATTATTCACAACTTCATGCCATAAGTTTTGTTGTAATATACTTATTTTTATTTTTGTTATTTTTAATAGTTTTAGTTAATAAATTCAAAAACCTCCCATTTATTCATTTAAATAATTAATAGCTAATTAGTTAAATTCAATCCTTCGCAGAAATGACTCGTACATATTATCGTACTTAATTAACGACAGTACTTTAAAGTAAGATATTAATTTGGTGCTTCCTTCTGAGGCTTTTCAAATTTTGATGTCGATCGCTGGGGATTTATTTTTTAATTAATTTGTTATTAGTTTTCCTTTTGTTAATTTTGCTTTTACTGTCCTTGCTTTTAGGTTTACATAACGAATATCCGACGAAGAGGTTGACAAATGGCTTAAAAGGATTAGAAATTTTGTGAAATCATCAATCAGCATCAAGCGTGAGACAACTTTGTCCCCCCACCATCAAGCATTCCTTCTAAACACTTGGAGGAACCCAAAGAGGAAGAGATTGCAGCAAAAATACCAAACCATTAAGGAGTTGGCGGCTTCATTTCTTGGCCAGCAACTGCTATGCATTGAGTTCCTTACCCTTGTAGCTCTATTTGTACTCAAGTCATGGTTTATCCATATTCTTCCCCAATTTCATGGCTTTACAAGTGAGGCCCTACACAAGCACCTTAAGGAATTCCATGTAGCATGTTCGAGCTTGATATCAACCAGGATAGCTAAAGAGTAAGTTAAGGGTCTTTCCTTTCTCACTAATGGATTCCGCTAAGGAATGGCTTTACCATATATCTTTCAGCACCATTACCACATGGAATGAGATGAGAGGCTATTCTTGAAGAGTATCTCCCTATGTTAAAGACAGAAACCATCTAGAAGGAGATTTATGGTAGGAGGTAATATAATAGAGAGGCACTCTATGAGTATTGGGAGCAATTCAAGGAATTGAGTTGTCCCCAGCACCACCTAAGTGAGCAATTTCACATCCAATACTTTTATGAGGGTCTCACACCAATGGATAAAAGCATGATAGAAACTGTAAGTGGAGGAGCTTTAGGTAATAAAATGTCAAAAGTTGTAAGAGGATTAATAGCAAACATGGCAACTAACTCACAATAATTTAGTAACCATCACTAGCCACCACCACCACTAAAGAAAGTGAATAATGTTGGTAACATATCCATTGACAACAATTATCTCACCTCACTTCACCAGTGCAATAGATGATCATGGGACACTTGCAACAAGCTAAAATGTATGGAATTTGTTCCACAATGGGCCATTCCACTGACTCATGCCCAACTTTGCAAGAAGACAATATGGCCAATGCCATAGGAGGATTCCTAAGACAATCAAGGAATTATGATCCCTTTTCCAAAACCTACAATGAAGGATGGAGGGGTTGCCTAAACTTAAGCTATGGGAGGAATCAATAAACAATGGCTACGACTCCCACGATAAACTGACCACCAAGCTATACTCAACTGTTGCAACAACAATACCAAGCCTGGCCCCAACCTCCTCCACAAGCTTCAGGTATGTCTTTTGAGGACATTGTCAAGGCTTTAGCGACTAATACTTTGTAATTCCAACAAGACGCAAAAGGCTCGCATACAAAACATGGAGACTCAAATAGGCCAATTGGCTAGTGCGGTGAAATGGTTTGAGGCCAAAGAGTTGAGAAAACTACCATCATAAACAATGGTGAATCCAAGAGAGAATGTGAGCACTATCACATTAAAGAACGGAACGCAACTCGTGACTCCACCATTAAAGCTTCTTAAGAAAGAAGAAACTGCACAAAAGGATAAAGCATTTGAAAAGAAAGAAGAAGCCGCTTCTTACACTAACAAACTCTCAGGCTCAAAGGTAAGTACCAAATACCTTTATATCCTTATATCACTCGTTTTCCTTTTCTAAGTATGTTAGCAAAATCAAAGAAAGAGGAGTATGAGAAAGAAATTTTGGAGATATTTCATAGGGTCTAAGTAAACATACCACTCCTAAATGCCATAAAATAGGTGTCATGCTATGCTAAGTTCTCTTAAAGAATTATGCACCATCAAGTGGAAACTCAAGGGCAATGAGGTAATTAGTATGGGGGAAAATGTGTCGACGATATTATAAAAGAAACTTCCTCCAAAGTATAAGGATCCTAGTATGCTTACCATACCTTGTGCCATGGGCAACACCAGGTTTAACAATGCATTAATAGATTTAGGAGCATCAATAAATACAATGCCATATTTGATGTTTGCTTCTTTAAATATCAGTACATTTAAGGAAACCGTTGTAATTCTACAACTTGCCAATCGCTCTACTGTGTATCCTATAGGAGTTGTGGAAGATGTATTACTGCATGTGAATATAATGGTTTTCTGGGCAAACTTTTATGTGCTAAACATAGAGAATGATTCCTTGTTCAATCCAGCACCAATACTTTTGAGAGACAATTCTTAAAGACGGCCTAGACCAAGATAGATATGTACTAGGGAAAGCTAATGTTCGAGTTCGATGTGGAGGTGATGCACTTTCATCAAGAGGGAGGATGAAAGCAAGAGACCATGTCAGACTAAGGACAATAAACCAAGCGCATGTTGGGAGGCAACCCAACGAAGAGAGAGCACATCTTGACAAATTTGATTTTTCTTACTCTACTTCACTCTACCCATATTATTGTTTTTATTTGTTTTGTTTAATTAGGCTGTCTCTTTTCCTCTATGCTTAGTCTTACGTTAAAGACAATGTAAGATTTAAGTTTGGGGGGAAGAATTTAGGATTTGTTTTGGCTTTGTTTTCCAAAAAAAAAAAAAAAATCCTTTGTTATTCCAAAAAAATGAAAAATGTTTTTGAAAATTTGTTTTAGTCTATTTTAGTCTCAATTTTTGATTTTTTTTTAGTCTTAGGATACCTTCCAACTTTATTGATAAGAACCAAACTTTTAATTTTTACGAATTTGATTGATGACTAGTGTGATGTTGAGTCTTGATGTTGTTCTTTTGCTAATATGTTTTTGTGATAACTATAGTCACACTTTATACACATAGCCATGTTATTCGGTAATGAGACACACTTGTTAGACTAAGTAGATTCTTATATCCTCATTCTAACTTTCATTTTAATTTTATCTTCTCAATGATGAATGTTAGAACTCTTCCGGTGGTTTTTCGAGATGAACAGCTGATCAAGCATCACTTGAAAAAGAATTAAGGTATAGGTTTCCTAACATCAAGACCAAATAAGCTAGAGCTTTGATTGATTTTCCTAATAAAACATCCCCCTAGTAAGCCAAGTTAAGCTTTTCATTTAAATCTTTTTTCTTTGGTTAAGCACATTATCTCCTTACCTAGCTTGATATACTTATATCCTTTACCTTTATTTTAAAGATGAATTGGAGCTTTAGAGACTTATGTCATATTCAAGGGAGATTTTACAAGGAATTAGGTTAGGGCTAGAAGACAAGTGTAGGGAAGCAGATCGAATCAAAAAAGAAAGGGAAAATTTTTTAAGGATTGCTCAAGGAAAAGAAGAAAAAAAATGAAAAATATGAAAAAATTAAAAATTCTAAAAAAAAGAGAGAAATTCAAAAAAATTCTTAAGCTTTCCTAGCATGATTTTAGGTGTTATATGGCTGGTTAAAAATAAATCAAGGGCCCAAAACAATGTCATTTGTCATACTTTTTACTTCTATGGGTTTTTGAGAGGTGTTCATAGAAAAATCTTACGATGTCTCTAACTCTATGAAGTCTTTAGAACCTTTGTAAATCTCATATCCTTTCTTTCTTTTAACCACTACCTCTTAGCCCCGTTACAACCACCCATATCAAAGGCCTTTTGATTTTGGGTGGTGCCTTTGGCATAGTGGAGATTCATATCAAAAGGGAAGCCTATGATATTTGATCCTTTCAACTAAGATTGGGTGATCATTTCTATGAGGACTATAAGGTTTATCTTTTTCAAAGCCTGTGTTGTTTCATTATCGTTAAGAATAGCTATTCATACACACACACACACGTGCATGTGCGAGTATGATTGTTATAGGATATATTAGCTTGGGAATGGTTAAATGATTGAAAGCAATAATTGTTTGATTTCTAGTCCATAACTCTTATCGCTCTCTAACTCTTATCGCTCTCTAAGGTAAAAGTTTTGAAGATTAGTTGTCTTTGTTTATGTTTTTGTTATTTGTTTTTGTCTTATGTTTGCTTGAGGATGAGCAAAGGCTAAGTATAAGGGAATTTGATGAGCACTAATTAGATATAATTTTCTAATTAATTTACCCATGTTTTTTATCTTAATTCATGAGTATTTTGTGTTTTCATTATGGTTTTTGTGTTTGGTAGGTGTTTCAAAGTAAAGAGATGAAATTAAAATTTTGAAGCTGAAGAAATTTATTTAATCATTCTGGAACTCAACCAAGGGCCGAAAATGAATTTTTAGGAGTTAACGAGTTCAAATTAGCATGTTGAAGTCGCTTGGGTCACCTACCATGTCAAAAGCGACTCGCAGTACAAAGTTGAGCCATATTATGCATTTTATCTTGTCACCCACATTTTTGTACTAGCATTTGAATAATTTCTGTCTTTTCCATACCTCATCTTAAGCATGTTGATCATTTTGGAACATATTTTGAACCACGTTAAGTAAGGGGTGATATTATGAAACAGTTATATATATTTAAAAAATAAAGAAATAAAAAAGATGAAAAGGAGAATAAAAATGCTACACCTTTTATTCAAAACAAAAAAAAAGTTTGGGAGTGTGATAAAGAAGAAAATAGAAATAAATTAGTTGACAATAGAGAGTTGAAAAGTTTGGGGGCATTACTTTAAGTATTGAGATAAGCTCTAGAAAGGTCTCAAAATGACTTTTGTGTTTATGGGAGATTTTGAGCCACATTATAATCTTTTATCCTACCTTAAACCAAGCCACATATGGCAAGCCTAATAAAGTACTAATGACCTTTGGTATTGTAGTAGTCTACATTAGTGGAGAATGATATGAAAAGCATGCGTATGAAGTTTACAAATTTCTTCATCCAGAGATCTATCTTAATTCATAAATTTCAACAAATTGATCTGAGTTGAAAATGATGAAGTGTAAATAGCTATTCACACCCATACATAGAGATTCTTAAATAAGGTGAGGCTGGTAGTTGAGTTGAAATTCTACACATTTGTAATGTTTAAAAATTTTAATTGTCATATACTATGTGTAATCTTTGCGGCATGTTTTGTCAATCAAACTAAATCATCACTCATGTTTAGGAATTTTTTTTAGCTCTTCACTTTTTCTTTTAGCTCTTTCTTTTGCTCTAAGACAAGCAAAATAAAGTTTGGCAGTATTTGATAAGCTAATTTTACATTGATAAATTTGATAGTCCTAACTTAATATTTTTATTTGAGTTTTTGGGCCTTTTATTTTGCTTTTTATTTGTTTTTATTCGTATTTTATAGGGTTAAAGAAAAGTTGAAGATTTCATATTATTTTTGGAGACTTGAACAAAACAAACTTACAAGGACAACTAATGGAAGAATCGAAGATTGGGACTTGGAGTGCTAAGGAAGAGAAGCCATAGCGTTGGATACTGTTTGCAAGCTAGAGCCAAGTATGAGCGCCTACGTACTAGTTGATGAGATCGGGGTAGGTGTTAGGTCACGGGTCTGAAAGTTTTTGAATGCCGATTTATTCTGCATTTGTGTCAAACCTCCACTTTTGTCCAAATCTAATAGGCAAGGTGTTCTTAGGTTATTTAGGAGAGTTCTTCTAGCAAAAAAGATAAGAGAAAAGAGTCTAGGGTGGAAGAGAAGAGACGGCATGATTCAGAGATGGAGGCACTTCAACTCAATTCCAATTTTCAGTTCTTCTTCTTTATTCTCTTCATGTCTATAATTTTGCTTAGGTTTCTTCTATTTACCCATGAACTAATTTTCTTTTTTTAGGGCTACAATATAGCCAGATTGTGAATATTTGAATTCTTCTAATATATATTGACGTTTCATTCCAGTATATGCTAAGTCTTTCAATTTGTAGTTAATATTTGTGATTGTCTAACTAACTTTTCCAGGATTTGGAATTTAATTTGTGATTACAAGGAAATAATTTATGCATGTGATTGAAATATCATGAGATTATTATAGGATAGAGATATCTAAGAAACTTGTGCAGCGCCTTATGGATTTCTTGTTCTTAATTAATTTGGATAGGACTAGAGTTTTTACAGAGATGTGATAAATTTGTTTATCAAAATATGATTCTTAATGCTTGATAGGTTCCAAAGGGTTTAGCGAATTAAACCTCGTTAAAGTAGGGTCTTTATTCAATTTAGTGATGAACAATAGTCATTCTCACAGATGATTAATTGTAATCAATAAGTAATAATTTTCAAATTAAATGCGGAACTTTGAATTCAATTAACTAAACTATTAAAAATAAAGAAAACAAAGATTGAGAAATAATATCAAAATGAAAATTCAAGAGATTATAATCCATAATGATAAAATTGGTTAAAGGATCATTAACCATCACTAAACATACATTGCAAATCAACTATCAAAATCATCCCCAACTTCCTATTGAAACTAACAACCATAGATAACAAGAGGCCATGTTACCAACTTTTCTTAGTTCAACGTTAAGTAAAACAAGCTCTTTATTTAATCTATTTCCCATAAACAACTTAGAACAAGTTCTCTAGATTAATCTAGTGAAAGCATTAAGTTGAAAAAGTTGGGTTGATCTAAGAAACAAACACATAGGCTCGGTTCATTTAACTTAGGTTATGTTCCACATCACAATTAATAAAAACCTCCATAATCATACTCACAATTTGCCACTTATGATTAGAATGATGAGACAATTACAGATGAAGATTCTGTTAGACATGTATGCCCTAAGGAGTAAAAATGTAATGAGTTTTTGAAGACATTTTTATCAATAAAGAATTCATTTATTATTCATATACCAAATCTTGTCCTCTTTACGTTCATATTTGTTGAATGTATGATAAGCAAACAATAGTCTGAGACTGTCGGTCTAAACTTTTAAGAATTGGGCATATGATGGACAGATTATGCAGAAGACATGATTCTTAAGGTGACGGTCTAAATCATAAGATCCGCAATCGAGGGAATAAAGTTAGGAGCTTTATTCATGTAAAGATTGTTATGTTATCTATATCTCTATTGGGAGATGGTTTGTCTTGACCATCGAGGTGGACTCCGTGAATAGAAACATTGGCACGTTGTCATAGGTGACGATGTGT